>VZRZ01008463.1:509233-525097 GCA_013398175.1 Climacteris rufus | reverse complement strand
CGCCCGAGGAGCCGCCGCCCCCCGCCGGGGGCCGCCGGAGGAAGCGGCCGGTGCAGCGGGGCAAGCCCCCGTACTCCTACATCGCCCTCATCGCCATGGCCATCGCCAACGCCGCCGAGAGGAAGCTCACCCTGGGGGGCATCTACAAGTTCATCACCGAGCGCTTCCCCTTCTACCGGGAGAACCCAAAGAAGTGGCAGAACAGCATCCGCCACAACCTCACCCTCAACGACTGCTTCGTCAAGATCCCCCGGGAGCCCGGGCACCCCGGCAAGGGCAACTACTGGACGCTGGATCCGGCTGCAGAGGACATGTTCGACAACGGGAGCTTCCTGCGCCGGAGGAAGCGCTTCAAGCGCACCGACATCACCACCTACCCCGGGTACATGCAGAACTCCAGCGCCTTCACGCCGCCGCCCGCCGGGCGCCCCGCGGCACCCACAGCGCCCTACCCCAATGCCCTGTGCTCGCCCGGCTACGGCCCCCAGCTCTCCAGCACCGTCTTCCACCCCTACGCAGCCGGGGCGGCACCGCCGGCGCAGCATCCCAGGATGTTCAGCATCGACAGCCTCATCAGCGGGCAGCAGGCCCTGCAGCCCTCACCGCCCTCCGAGCTGGGCCACCCATCGCTGGGCTTGCCCGGAGCCGAGCTGGCTCCCGCCTGCTCTGCCGGCAGCTCCGAGCCTCCCTGCTTCCAGGCACAGCCTGTCAGCCCCGGCCTGCTGGGCCGGGCCGGCCCCAACTCCCTGGCTTACCCCTATGCGGCCTCGCCCCCGCACCTGCCCGTGGCTCAGGGCAGCTACTCGCCCAGCAGCCCGCAGCTCTACGGGGCTCCCAACAGACTGGCGCTGCCGGCCATGCGGGCCCCGGCCTGTGCCGAGCACGGCGAGCAGCTCCTGGGGCTCTCCGCCTCGCCCCTCGGCCAGTTCGGCTCCAGCAACACCTACATGAGGCAGCCCAACTTCCCCGCCGGCCTGGAGCGGTACATGTGATGGGGTTCAGAGGGCTCGGCCGCACATCCCCAGGCTCCCATGAGCGTCTGTGGACAAGTGGACTTCTCCCTGCTGTGGGGGTCAGCTGGGGTGGAGTCGGGGGTCCCCGGCCTCTGGCTGTGTGCAGACACACATGTGGGAGGACTTCACTCCTCTCTTTCTCAGCTTATTTTGAAGCAGAGGCAAGGTGATGTATTTTTCTGCTCCGTTCCTTCATGAAAAAGGTGTTCTCTGGCTGCATCTGCCAGGCAGGGCTTCCCACGCTTGTCCTTCGGCCCAGCGTGGCCCCAGGGATGCTCCCTGCAGCACCCCAGGGCGAGGAGGAGCACACACAGGACGTGGGTGCATGGTGTAACATGCAGGAACTCTCTCACAAATGGGCTTTTCCTCTCTTCCCCAAGTGCCTCCTGTGTAACTGGAATGAAAGTTGTCAAAAAAACCCCCCAAACCACTAAAAAAGTTCACTGGATTTTAAATGAATATTTAAGATGTTTATAATTTCCTTTCCCTGTAGGAAAAGAAACCCCAATTTGACTACTTCTTTTTACTATTTTTAAAAATTACTTTTATTGTTAGAAAGGACTTTTTTAAAATAAAGCTTTTTCTTCCAACATGACCAGTGCTGCTGTTCCTCTGGCTCCAGAAGGATCTTGGCAAGAGGAAATTATAGTCTTGTAACTGGTGGGAGATGGATTTCTGCTGCTGTTGTGACTCTGACACATCTTATATTTTTAGTGACATGTTCTAAAGCTCTCTATTTTATTATGATTTTCTTAAAACCAAATGGTAACTCCTACAAGGCTTGCCCATGCAGCTCTCACTGGACGTTATGGTTTCCATCTATATAGAAGGAATGTGTCTTCCCTCCAAGGAATCTCTTGCAGGTGAAATTCTGATTTAGCACATCAAATTAGGAGATCATAGCTTTTCTTCCTAGCAACAAAATCAATTAAAATTCTAACCTGTTCACTGTCTGGGCTGCTGCTATTTATTTACAGGACTGCCAGCCAGACCGCCTCACCAGGTATGAAGGGAGAATTCCCCATCCCTGGATTTAGATTTTTTTAAATTTGAACATCCTTCAGGTAAAAGTGCCAAGCTAGGATTTCTTTCCTGTTTTTCAAGGGTGTCCTCTGAAGCAGGGCAGTTTCTGTAGTCCCTATTGCATCCTTCCCTTGAAGGAGGAGTTGGATGTCAATTGAGTTTTGGTGTAAAACAGCATCTCATTCCCCAGCTGCTGGGCACGACTGAAAGCTGGTGTAGAGGCAGGTACCCAAAGAGTCAGCTTTGTCCACAGCTTGGGACCTAGTGGCTTTTCATTCTTTCATTCTGTGAGATCCAGAGAAGCTGAGAGTGGGGTTAGTGTGAGAGGGGAGGGAAGAAAATGCTTTTTTTCTTCTTGACTTCCTTAAAATTTGGCCTCCATCTGTCTCTAAAAACTGGCCTAGTTCTGGTCTGCCACCTTCAACTGAGCCAGTGGGTGCTGAGTCTCCTCTCTGGCCATTCCAGCTTCACCCTTTCAGCTTCCACACCAGTCCCAGCAGCAGTTTCTGTGCTTTTCCTCTGCTCAGAAAGGGTGTTGTGAGAAAGCTTACACCTTGAAATACTTTGGCTCTCTACAGAAGATATCCATAGGCAGACATCTTCTGTCTAATGGAAATTTGCAACGTGCCATTCCTGCCTGACACACTGTCTGCAGAGATTACTTAGGGGGGTACTGAAATAATCACTTACAAGGACAGTCAGCAGAAAGGACATTTGCCACAGCTCACATTCATTCCCAGGGCCCGATCCTGCAATGTTTTGCTAACAAAAGAACTTTTGAAATCTTGCCTAAGCACCCAAGGCGTCAGAGCCAGGCATGTGCCGGAAGCACTGGCTCTGCTGGCTGATGAGGCTGCGCCTCTGCTGGGTCTGCACCCTGAGCAGGGCTGCTGAAGCAGGGGAGAACCAGGTACTGGCATGAAAGAAAAACAGTGTTGGGTGGAGGGGGTGGGCAGGAGATGCTGTGGTTCTGTCTGGGTGGGATGCACTGGGAAGAGTTGGCCAAGCTGTGACAAGCTGGCTCGTTCCCAGTCACCCTGAAGATGTAGGAAAGGGCTTTCCAAGCTCCTGGTGTCTCTGGGTGTTAACTCAGGTGCTGGTGGAGCCATGGGAGCTCAGGGTCCCTGAAGGGGGGCTGGGCTCTGTCTTGCTCCTGTCCCCCAGCTGCCTGTGCCCTCCTGCTATGGGATTCTGGAGAGCAGCACTCAGCTCCAGATGGAGGGATGTGTCTGCAAGAGACCCATCCCACCCCTGTGCCTGTGCGAGAGGGGTCTCAGCCGAGGTGGCTCTGGTGTGAAGCAAGAATCACCACAGTGGACTGAATCCCTGAAAACCTGGAGAGAGCAGATGATCCTATCCCAGGGGATTGAGACAAATCGTGGTGTGCAGCACTGGGTTGCACATGTTCCCAGGACTCTGTATATCCCTGTCTGCCAGACACCCCCAGCCCAGAGCCCCCTGCAAGCATCCATAAACCACCCTCACCACGGGCTTTACACTGCCAAACAGCTGGAAAACAGGGAACAAACCCCTTTTCTTCTTTTTCCTGTAGATATTAATCCTCACATGCACAAAACTCTGGCAACTTATATTGTGATTGTCATTAAAGTAATGCCTTAAGAGTGTCTTCTTGGTTAAGTTAATGTATCCCAACCAGGCTCTTAAGCTTCCATTTCAAAGCTTTGTTTACAGTTAGGGTGAATCTAGCAAATGAGTAGGATTAAGGTGTCATGTAAAGCATGAGCCTTGCTGGGACTGAGTAGTTTTAAGCTTTGTAAAGTTTATACCTGAGCCCTTCATCTGTTCTAGTGTCTTTTCGATGTCCCTATTTAGTGAATAAGAGGGATTTGAACGAAACAGGAGTAATTATCACCCACATTTCAGTCGTGAAACCAAGTCTCCTTTGAAATCCTCCCCTCTTTATTTAGGGACTTTAGGGAATATTAGGTAATGACAGTTGTAACTAACTCGAGCTCACACAAAAGACAGAGGCAAAATTTTCTGTGCTCTCTGAGGTTGTGGAATGAATGTCATACCTCAGGGTGATGGCAAGAGGTGCTCTGGATTCCCGTGGTGGGCAGAGCCCTGTCCCGAGCCCATGAGGTGCTGAGGGGGAGGTGGAGTTGATCGTGAGCACCAAAGAGATTTAGGTGGTGATCTGGGCTGTCTTGTCTGACTTCTCAAGGAAAAAGTCTCTGCAAATGAGGCTGATTTCAGATAACTCAGGCTGCATGCTCAGAAACACATAGCCAAAATGAGCTGCCCCTTTGAAAAGACGTTTGTTTTATTCCGGGAAACACCGGATACCCAGGGAGGACCTTCTGAGCTGCCGTGTCTGTCTGTGTACAACAGCATTCTGCACGTTTCATGCTTGTACCACCTTCCTCCTGCTTCCGACAGGTTCGAACAAGATGTAAGAGCTACTCTTTCCAGATCATATTCCCAAGCTATAAATAGTGTTTTCCATCCTGTTACAAACAACCACAGCACTAGCTGAAATTTTAGTTGAAACACATTTCCTGAAGAACTTATCAGTCCCTCTGGTAGTGTGACGTTTTGTCTGGATGCTGCCAGCTGTTCACTGGCAGTCTCAGTGCTGGAAATGTTACACCATAAATTGCTGTTATTTTATGCAATACTTTGCCCTTTGCAAATACACAGCTTGAGGACAGTCAGTGGTGTTTCTGTGAGGTCAAGATTGAGTGGGTAAAGGCGGACAGTGATGGGGAGATGGGCAGCGGGAGCAGTGGGACAGGCTGCGATTGGCTTTGCCAGGTAATAATGAGTTTTTAACAAATTAGCATCTGGGAGTCAGCACTGCCCAAACTCTGAGCTACATCTCAGGGTATTGGGCGTCGATCACCACCTCTGCTACGTTGTATTTGGATCCTTTATATTTGGCTAGTTCACGATAGGATAGTTCATTTTAGGACAGGAGCAGGTGATGCAGCTGCTGTGTGTGCACAGGGCAAGGGCAGCGCTGCGCCGTCCTGCGCCGCTGTCCCGCGGCTGTAGCGCGGCGGTGGCAGGGGCGAGGTGGCCGCAGTGACAGCCGGCGTGCTCAGGCCGACACTGACCTCCAGTGGAAAGCCCTGGGAAGCCGCTCCCGGCTCCCGAGAGGGTGCTCAGCATGCACCGGCAGCATCCCGGCCCCTGGGGTCTGTCCTGTTCGCGGCTGCGGGGGATCAGGACTTTGGGGAGTTTTGGGGTACGGTCAGGGTGAGACAGAGTGCAGCTCTGTTTAGGGAGGGTCGTTATTGACCGCAGTGGGCTGGATACAACCTCGCGGCTGTGAAATCCTTAAAACGCCAGCTGCTCACTCTGAGGAGATTTCAGAGAGGAAGGGTTCCTCTGGTTATACCTTCTTTTACCGTTTTCCTAAACCATCGCTGGGGACGGAATACAAGAATTGTGCTGGGCCCCCCTGCAGCTCTTCTCCCTAGAGTGAAAATAGGCAAACAAGTGGAAGCACAGTGAGAATTTGCACCCCTGATGGAAGGGGAGGGGTCAGTGATGACAGATCACATCCCTGCAGCAGCCAGTCTCGTTGGCAGCCTGACTTTGTGTTTGAAATGTGTTACACGATGTTTGGATGGCAGAGCTGGGGACTGGCCTGACTCTAACAGCACCCAGAGTGCAAGGCTGCAGTCAGGCAGCAAAGCAGCAGAGCCTGAGCACTGGCAGTGTCACACCTACAAACCCCTGGGAGCACATCTGGGCTCCAGGCGTTGCACATCCTTTGTGCTGTGAGTGCTGAAGTGGTTACACTGCAGCAGTTGGTTTTATTCATGTATTGAATCAGCTGTGCCATCCAACACCAACAGGCAGCTCTGGCTTGTGGCAGCTCAGGGTGCTGCATGGAGGAAAGGTGCACCTGAGACGCTTCCATGTGTGCCTGGGAAAAGTTCATTCTCCATTTGCATCAGCACTGCTGAGTCAAAGGCAGCAGTGCATGACCCTGCAGTGAATGGGCCCAGTGGTCTCAGATGTTTGGGGTGCTTTCCATCTGAGCCAGGGACATCTCACCTTGGGTTTAAAACTCCCCTGCTAATCCAGTGTTGGAAACCAAACCAAACCAAACCAAATCTGTGGATCTATTTTCAGGAGGTTTCAAGTGACCTAATCTGTCTGGAGCAAATGAATCTCAAAAAGCACAAAATTGTCCAAGCTCACTGTCCATCCTGGCTCTTTGCTCAGAGCAGGCCATGGGTTTCAGTGGAGGAATTAGTCCATCTGTGCAGGTCAGGCCTACCCAGGTTTTGCTTATAGACTTTCCAGATGTTCTCTGCTTGAAAGACAGGGGACTAAGTAAAGCTAGGGGGACTGTGCTGTGCCACATCATTTTCAATTTCAGAACTGTGTTTATATGGAGCTGTAACTCCCATCCAGCACTTCTCCACAATAGAGATGTGTTTACCCACAGGAAAACAGGAGGCTGCTGAACCAATCTCATCATTTTGAGTCTTTGCCTTCAAGAAACCACAAGTTTTGCCATCCCAAAGACACGATTAGGGAACATTTTCCTGCCAGGCCCCAGCAGAGCTATGTGTTCCCTGCACTGTATGGAGATGGCCAAACTGGCCACTTGGCCAAGGTGCTCCCTTCAAGTTGCCATGGAAGAGATGGAAGTGGGGGATGGTTTTGCCTCCTGCACTGTAGGCAGCACCCAGGAGGTGGCAGCCAGGTGACACCCCTGCCCGACCCTGTGGCCCACCCCTGGTCCTGTGGCCCACCCTCAGCCCTCCTGCCCAGACCCCACCGGCCGCAGACCCTCTCCGAGCAACCTTTACTCCTCCCTGGTTACTCGCTGTGAGGTTTCCCACAGTGTTGGTTTAAGCATGTACCCATCTTCCCCCAGCTTGGAGCCCTTTCTTTCCAGGCTGTCTGCTGCTTGGATTCTCCCTGAGCTGATGCTCACCCTCTAAGTATAATTGCAATACAAAGTAGTTTCAGAATAGCGTGCAATAGTGGCTAATTATTTGGAACAATTATACATAACAAAGACAGAGCCAAGCAGCAAGAGGGCTTAATTGTCTGGCCAAGCATGAAATAGCACAGGATTATCGCTCACAGGGGGAGGGGAGGCAACACAGGAGAATTGCCCCATAGAATAGGCAAGAATCCAGCCTTCTCTGGAAGACAAAGTTTATTGAAGAACTTGAAAATTCCTCGTTGAAGCATCTTCTGAGATGGCAAAGAAGACATGAAAAGGATAATGACCCAGAATATGGGCTTAAGGCACAAATCCCTCCTCTGACAGACTCCAGGCCCACAGGCTCTTAAGAACATGCTTAAATTTTAAGCACATGAATGGTCCCCTTTGACGGCTCACGTGCTTAGAGTTAAGCTCAGGCATAAGTGTTTGCAGGATTGGAGCCCAGATTTTTATTACAACTAGGCTCTTCCCAGTAATGACAGGAAATAAGAGATGCAGAAAGTGCACAAGCTCCCAGGGCAGTGCCATCAAGCCCTTTGCTCCATGTGAGTGATGAGAACCTGTGGCAGCATCCACACCTTCCCTCCCTTCCATGGAGCTGGGGAAGAGAACAACAACTGTGCAGGTTGTCATGGATTGGCAGTTAAACCTGAGATCCCACAGGTGTGGGCAAGAGGAAGGTGAGGAGAGTGCAAAACAAAAGAAAGATCACTATTAAAAGCTAAAACATCCTGCAGATGTTGCTGGAGGTCAACCTTGCTTGGGAGCACCACAGAGCAACATGCTGGGAAGCTTCTGAGGTGGTGTGGAAAATGAGGATAACTTTCAATAAAAGTTAGTAAAATATGAAAAAAAAATCCTGCAAAATATAAGCAAACCAACAGAATAGCAGCACCTCTCCAAATATCCTCTGCTTAAGCATGCCCCTGCTTTTTGTGCAGAATAAGGTTTCTCTCATGTGAGATCTTCCCTGCTCTTTCTCCATCCCTGAAGGGTTTTTTTGGCAAGGCTTCCCATTTTTGCAAGAAGCTACCTGCTGGACAGTAGCACTTGTCCCTCTGCTTGAACCTAGATCACTGTTTTTCAATTATCTTTAGGAATGATTTGTTTTTGTTGGTGAGACAACAGCCTTGTGCTGGCGACTGCAGATGTGCTGTAGTGGTGGTGGCAGAGCAAGTGGAAGGTGTGGGGTATGGATGCTGTGAGCTTTGGTGGGCTGACTGGCCACAGGAGGGTACAAGACCTGTGGCACTTGCCATCCCATGGGCTCCCATGTCCTGTATCCCAGACCTACAGCCACGCCTGAAGGTTTGGGTGGGGATGCCCCTGACAGCAGCAGCATGTGAGCGCAGTCCAGCCTGGGAAGTTAGCTGTGAAGGAGAATTTTCCTTAGGAAAAATGAATGGACACGTTGATCTGCCCCACAGGAGGCCAGACCCCTCTCCCCACTGCTGGCTGTACTCTGCACAGCCCTATCAGCCCCCCAGGGGCTCTGCAGGGCTGTGCTCCACAGGGTGGGAGCTGCTGCTGGAGGAGGTGGCCCCACCACTGCCTCCCTCAGTGCACATGGGGACTGACCTATGGCTTGGGCATCGGCACCCATGGGTCCAGGACTGCTGCTGGCAGCCACTGGAGGGCATTATATGATACCCAGAGCCATCTTATCCTGCCATATGTGCAGCCTCTTCAGCTTTCTGAGGCACAGGCAGGTGCTATGGAAACACCCACATTGCCTTTTTCTCCTCTACACCCAAACGCCCACACCGCGGTGGGGGTGAGCAGCTGACATCACCGATGGGGAAGGGTCGGGCCAGCATGTTCCAGTGTGGGCTGGGATGCCCTTCAAGGGTTCAGGACCTTGCCAAACTGCCCTGATGCCTCTGTGCATCACCAGCCTGACACAACCTGTCTTTGCAGCAGCTCAGAGCAGCAGGGCACGGGTGGAGGATTTTCTCTGAAGCTAGAGGTTAATTATGCTTTATTGGATAATTTTCAGCTGCCAGTGCTGGCAATAAAAGGGATTTCCTCTAGATGGCATGCTTATCTCTGCACTGGGAGGGAAGCCCACCAGGCTGCTTCCCCTGCAGGACCCCAGCAATGTATTTTCAGGGAACAGATAACTTATGTTCTCTTATGTACCAATTTGAATTCTCAATACCTAGACCATACAAAAGCCTGGGAAATGGTAATAGGAAAAAGACATTTCATACTGAGAACTGTTGGGATCCAGTTAGCTGGGTGATGCTGAGTATCTATCTTGAAGAAATCAGGTCTTTCCAAGTAACATAATGCCAGATGTGAAACATCAGCCTTTCTTTCATCAGCCCCAGAAGTGTCGCTTCTTCCATCTGAGAAATCCAGTTTCCTTTTCCCAGCAAGAATAAGCAGGGGCTTACCTGCTGTAAGTGAAAGAAGTGGGGATGTGTGTGTATGTGAAGCCTCAACACCCCCAGAGTGGCTGGATTAATTTTAATCTGTGTGTTGACAGCTTTACCCTCTCTTGCCCCAGTGCAGATCAGGGCAGCAATTTCTTCCAGTGGTTTGAAAAAAGGAAGAGAAGTTCACACCAGTATGGACGTGCTGGGGATGGGTTTCTTGTGTGTCCCTTTTACTGCTGTGTGCAGCAGAGCACCTTTGGCACAGAAACAGAAACCTCTCTTGCAGCCTCACTGACACTGCCACAGGGTCATCCTGGGGTGTGCCAAGGCTGCATGACCCAGGTGCAGAGCAGGGATTGGCTTTGGCTCCTGGACTTGAAGGAAGGAGCTGCTGGGGTGTGGACGTGCTGAAGTTGGGCTGTGGGATGAAGCTGTGACCTGGTGGAGGAGCAGTGGAGGGATCAGCATCGACACTGGTGGGGAAACAGGGCTGGGATTCACCCTTCTGTGCAGACTGTGCAGACTATTAGAGTGGTGCCTGGTTTGGTAATTTTTCTGACAGTCCTCACTAGATAAGGAGAGAGGGTTAAGGGCTTTGGTTCTGTCTCTGCTTCTCTACATGCATGAGATACTTCACCTCCCTTCCCATATTTCAGGTTGCCAATTCTTCTTTCTGTTAATTCAGCTCCTCCCCAAGATGGGAACAGAGAAAAGGAGCCCTGCACTATATTCCTGTTCAACCTTATATGAAGTAAAGAGGCAAAATATATTTATGAACCTCTCTGCGAGGCAGATCTGAAAATATCAGCAGGTACCTGCAGGGCTGATTTTTCAGAAGAATACAGCAGATTTACCCAAATCTGATCCCTAGATGGAAATTGCTGGATACTTCCAAATGCAAGGACTCCTATCCCCAACCTTTTTCTACATGAAAGAAAAAGTGAACATTTTTATACTGATCAAGCTATATTCCAGTAATTTTCCACCTTCTCTGTCATTTCCTCCATTGAAGGCCCTCTCTGTATTGCTTCTGGCACCCAAGTTGATGGTCCTCAACTGGCATTTCTGGCAGAAATGGACTTCAGTGAACTCAGTGGGTGAGGTGGGCATGAGCTGCTGAACTGCTGCACGCAGAAAACTCAGCATCAGGGATTTCCTGGACATGTTTGGCATGATCAGAATCTAACATGGAAAACCTGGATGCAGAAACCTCATCACGAGTTTCTAAATCCTTGTGGATCTGGCCATTTATTTAGGTTCTTGCAAGTGGGGGTGCACCCATTTTTGGAAAATCTGATTCTCTCCCACATATATCTCTCACCTCCCGAAAAAACCCTAAAAATCCTTCCTTCTATTTTCAGGGGATTTTGGAAAGAATGAAGTGGTTTAGCAGGCTTGTTTTCACAGGGATATTTTTCTTTGTGTGGTAGGCACAGTTACCAGGCTGTTCTATACACATTGCCATGTGCCAGAGCATAATTGGCTTCCACATGCATCAGCCTTTGGCTAATGTGTTTTTTATGGCAACCAGGAGAGCTGGCTTTGGTGAGTCTCAAAAGTGCACCTGGTGGTTTATGGCTTGAAATGACTGTGTTCCTCTGAGTCCTGTAAGTGTGTGTATCTCTTTTCATGTCAGATTGCTGAAGAATGGCACAAAAAAAAGGGCTTGTAGCAAGTGAAAGTTAATCAGTTGAGTGTTAAGCTGTGTATGAGCTTGCCTAGTGGGCTTCAAACCCACATGGGATGGATCAGTTATGAACAGAGAGCAGGAGACAAAGTTTTTGAACTTTGCAAGCCCCTAATGAAAGTCCTGAAGTCAGATTACAGCACCTAAATAAATGAGTGTTTAAGACGTTTCCCACTCATCTGAGGAGCAGAAAAGACAGAGATAATTGTGCTCCAAAGCTTCACGGGGGCTCAGCCCTGCACATGGGGTTCCTGGGAAAAGCCTTCATTGGAATCCAGGCCTTTTTTGGTGTGGATTTTGAGACACCTGCATTTGAAAAGTCATGTCAACAAACCCGAGCTGTCCAGCATCTGAGCGCTGCGGGGATGGATATTGGCACTTGGCTCCGGTGGTTTCCAATCTGGGAATTTCATGTATCTCTCACTATCTGTCACCACCCTTCCCACTGACCTCCCTGCGCTGGGAGCTCTTGGTGTGCAGGCTGCAAACTGATCTTTGCAAGCTGGGAGCTGGCAGGACAGGGCTGGAAAAAGGGTTGAACTGCAGGGAGCACTGAAGGTCTGAGCCTTGGATATGGAAAGGAGAGAAATAATATCAAAGGAAATCACATAAGTGGAAAAAGAGCCCCCTGGGGCAGCCCAGGCAGCAGCAGGTCTGTCTTGTTCATGTTTTCAGAGAAGTTAGAGGTCAGCCAAGCTTGATAACGAGGTAATAAAGAAAAATCCATCACTGAGCCTTGGGGGACTTGTAGATGCGGTTCTCATCAGAATAAACGAATTTAGATGCTGCTCGGCAGAAGCAACAAGAACGATTATGTATCACAAACCCAACAGATCATCTGGAAGGGTCTCGGAGCAGCATCGGCCGGGCTGGAGCTGAACCTTCCACAGTGCCCAAGGGCTTTGCTTTCCTGGGCTTTGCCCCCCGCCAAAGCCCCGCGCCGGGAGATGCTCCGGGCAGGAGCAGCATGAGCAGTGCCAGGGCAGCGATCGCACCCCGCGGGGCTCCGGGATTGGTCTCCCTGTCCTCCTCTAGACCCCCCTGGCAAACAGCGGTCTCAGCGGACAGACAGGGAAAGAGTTTTTCCCCGCAGAGAAAAAGAAATGTGCCTGGTCGTTGCGGCCACTTTTGCAGCTTTCTGGGGCTCCGACCCGGGCGGAGGCACCGGGAGACCTGGGGGAGAAACCTCGGCGGTGGGGATCCACCTGCCAAAGCCGTCAGCAGGCATCAAACGCCCACCCCACACGCCTGGATCAAACGCCTCATTAGGACAGGAGGGAAAGACAGTGAAAATCAATTTAAAGGAGGAAAAAAAAATCATCATGATCGGCCGATGGCCTTTATTATTTTTTCCCCGCTTTTGAGACTTTTCGGAGACTCTCTCCGCTCCACCAGCACCCAGCCCCATGCATATTTGATCCCACAATTTAACATGAAATGTAAAGCGTAGTTGCGTTCAAACGGGAAGCGAGGCTGTCTGTAAGGAAACACTGCAGAGAGGAGAGCAGAAAAATTAAAACTCTCTCCAAGGGAAAATGCTTCCTTCCCAGCCCTGCACGCCCGGGCTCGGCGGGGCAATGACAAGGCAATCTTTCCGGGTAGATCAATAGGGTTTTTCTTTCAGGAGACTGCATCATTTCTTACCCCGGCGCGCATTAAAACGCACCCCTCGCTCCGTGTGCGGATGCGCGGCCGGGAGTGTGTGTGAGCGTGTGTGTGTGTGCACCGTGTCTGGGATCCGACCATCTGGTTTGTGTCAGCCCAGGGTTTCCCTTTCCTAAATCATTTCGGGTCGGGTGTAGCCGAGGTACTTTTTCTCGTTTTGATTTGTTTCTGCAGCCGATCTTGCGTGGCCGAGCCGAGGCTAACACCGACTCGGCGAACAGGAGCGGTTCGGAGACGGAGGGAGCGGGATTCATTCACTGTCGTTTCATTTTGGGTCGTCCCCGACTTAAACGGGGACAATGTTGTGCCTTGGCACAGGCAGAAATGGTGTGGGTGGTGGGTGATCGGGACATGCTGCTTCTCGAGCTGCGGCGCTCTGGGTGCGCGATGCTGAGGGGCAGAGCCGGGTCCGGGCGGGAGCAGGACAAGGCACCGGCCGCATCCCATCCACAGCCGCCTCGCATCAACACTTCTCGCCTCCCCCTCGCATTCTCGGCCTCATCGGGGTGCCCATGCCCATGAGTACAGCAGCAAACGGCTCCACCCGAGCCCCCCGTTGCCGGGGGCTCCCCCCGCGGTCTGCCCACCTTTCCAGACACGGGGGGAGCCGGCAGCCGGGGCAGGGCTGGCCGGGCAGCAGACACCCACATCTGTTTCACTTCGAGCCGTGCGGGACCAGCCTCCAGACGGAGCGATCGGGAGGCAGCCGCCCTTCGAGCCGGGAGCGCGGGGGGCGGCTGAGCATCTTCTGCCCCGGAGCATCCCCCGGGCGGTGTCCTCTGCCCCCGTCCACCCGCAGCGCGTCATTTTGCTGCCCCCGCGCCCTCCCCTTCGCCGCCCTGCAGAGGCACAAGGCGCAGCTCCCGGCGGTGCCTCGCTGCCATGAAATGCACCAAGTGGAAATTCAATCGCCCCGTTGTGTGTGTGGTCGAAATCTCTGGCAGCTGCTTCGGAATTTTTTATGACACTTTCGTTTATGTAGGGGAGGCATAACTATTATTTTACTTAATAAAAATGGAAAGCGGCTCGGGTCTTTTCCCTCTCCGCTCTCTTCCATTTGTTCTTCCCATCGCCTTTCCACTGGGCTGATGAACGGAGAGTTTAAACAATGTCTGTAGGAAAGATGCAGCATCTCCGAAGTATTTCTCCGTGTCAGATAATTATACATACATACATATATATATGGAAAAATATGTATCAGGAAAAGAAAATATAAATATAGGTATAGATATGTGTATATATATATATATATACACGCAAACACACGAGAGGGAGATGTGTTGTGAACACCGGTTACGAGCATTGAAGAAGTATAAAAGTGAAAGCTCGGGAAAGTTCCCCCAGAGCTGACCCGCTCCCGCGGGACAGACTTCCCAGCTTTCTAAGAAACTCTTAGCACAGTATTCCCCTTCATTTTCCCCGTCCGATCGAGAAATTCTCCCGGATGGCCGCGCTGGCGGCGAGGGAGGAGGATGCGACCGACTGCGCGCAGAGGCTCCGGCTCTGTAATCGCTGCTGCCACTGGAGATGTGCGGACGAAGATGTCCCGCTTCTGCCCTCTCCTCGGGGTCCCCCCGAATTCGCCGAGCCTGTGCACCGAGTCGTTAGGGCTTGAGTAATTGTGACCGGCATTTGGAAGCGGGGCCGCGCAGCTGCTTGGCCCGGCTCCCCGGTATTAGTGCTGGAGATTTTATCACCAAATGCTCGCACCTGTTAACGGCAGAGCCTGGCAATTCATCACCGCGGATTCTCACACTGCCGAGCGCGGCCCTGGCAGGGGGACATCTCCTCGTGGTACCCCCTTGGAGGAACCCATCCCCTTCCTCCCTCCCCAAGCATCCTCCCACGGGAAAGCAGATACGTGTTTGCAGAGCCTCTAAGGGGAAAAATAAAAAACCCTAACAAAACAAAAACCTAACAGTGCGAGCGTGGTTCAGAGTGTCCGCGGCAGCGACAGGGACAACCTGCTGCCACAGCCACCCACGGGACACGGGGTGGGCAGCTTCAGCCGTGGACGTGTCCCCCGGACTGCAAGGGCGGCTGCAAGCGGGGCAGCGGGGCTCTGCCACCCGCGGGGACACGGCCGTGGCTCCGGGGGTCCTTGTGTGCCTCTGTTTAGAAGAAAATTCTCCCGCTTCGCCTGCAGCCCGCGACGAGGTGGGTGCCTGCTACTCGCCACCGCCTCCCTGCCAGCCGTCGGGGAAGCGGAGGCAGGAGAGCGGCAGGCAGGAGATCCCGAGGCCGCAGGATGTTCTCCTTCCCGAAGGAGATGTGTGCCTGGTCGGGCTGCGGGTGGGCCGCCTCGGAAAGTGGTACCCGGCCGGGCCGGCCCCGTCGGGCGGAGATGCGGGCCTCGTGTGCGGTCCCAGCACCCCGCGGACACACACAGCCCTTGCTTTGGTTATTTCTCGCGTGGGGGGAGGCTTGGCACGCTTGGCGGAGCGTTGCTCCTCGCCCTCCGGGCCGCACCTGCCGGGCGGCAGCATCCCTGCCGCGGGTGGGAGCCCTGGGAGGAGGGAGGCGCCTGTCCAGGCAGGGTGCTCCGGGATCGGTGACGTGTCGGTGACGTCAGCACGTGGAGAAGGGGAGCGGGGATCCCCAAATGGACTCGACCCCTCAAGGGGGCCGAAGGCTCGGTCCTGGCGGAATGAGGGTCCCTGTCGGCGAGACTGCTGGAGGTCTGCAGCTGATCCCTCAGCTTCGGGGATGGGCAGCCCTCGGGGGGAGAAGGGACCCTCCGCGAAGCCCCGGGCCGAGGATGGCGACCGTCGGATTCCGCAGGAATGGGCTCTGAGAGCCTCCAGCACCGCGGGGCGCTTGGGGCGGGGTGGGGCTTTATCCAGCGTCCGTCCCCCCCCTCCTGCAGCAGCCGGCTCCAGACGAAGCCGGGGGCATCCGAGCGCCAGGGGAGCGGGCAGCGCCTTTCCTCGAAAGCATCCCGGGCGGGGGACACGCTCCCCGGGGACCGGGCGGGCCGGGCA
The DNA here is from genome assembly GCA_013398175.1 of Climacteris rufus. Taxonomy (NCBI): domain Eukaryota; kingdom Metazoa; phylum Chordata; class Aves; order Passeriformes; family Climacteridae; genus Climacteris; species Climacteris rufus. The sequence goes on along the minus strand of VZRZ01008463.1, from coordinate 509,414 downwards.
GCCCCTCGCCGTGCCCCGTGGGGGCTGCGGCGGGCGCCACGTGATGCCGGGGCGGCCGTATAAAGGCCTGGGGAGCGCTGGCAGCCGGCGCAGTGTGGGAGCGTTTCCACCGGGTCCCAGCTCGGGAGGGGTGGGGAGGGGGGAGCCGCCTTCCCCACTTCTGCCCTCCCCCCTCCCTCTT
>VZRZ01008463.1:388530-499946 GCA_013398175.1 Climacteris rufus | reverse complement strand
TAATGACCCCCTCATTACCCCTCACCAGAGGGAGAAGTGGGGGGCAGAGGACAAGCCCCCGGGTGTGGGGAAATTATCCAGCGGGGTGGGAGCGGAGCAGTGCTGGGGCCGGACCCCCGGCGGGCCGGGGATGTAGGTGCCGCCGCTTACCCTTTAAATTGAAACAAACTAAATGGAGAAGGAAGAACTTCCCCCGTCGGGGGATGCGGCCAAAAATTGTAGGGTCCAGTCAGATGGGCCCCTGGTCCCGGATCGCGGCTCCCGTTTCGCAACAGGTCTCGGGGCGGCGTGTGGAGCGAGATGGGAATCTGCGGGGCACTGCCGACGCCCCCGCTTCGGCCTGCAGCGCTCCTGGGGTCTCCTCTTTCCAGGACAGAAACGTGGCCGCAGAATAGAATAAAGGCAACAGCAGGAGAGCACAGGCCTCGGCCGAGAGAGCCGGGGCCGGGCGGGATGCAGCGCCGAGCACCCACGGCCGGCCCGGGGAGGTGTGGGGGGCAGCCCCTTCCCTAGGCGAGCAGGGTCTCCCAGGGGCGCTCTTCTGGATCTATGCCCCCCAGCGCACCTGCCCACCCCTCACCCCCTGAGATTTTACTGGTGTCATTTCTAAAATTCTCTTTCGTCTCCTTTCCCCTCAAGTTCCCCCCCAACTCCCCGCTTTTTTTTTCACCCTTTCTATTTAATTACTTCTCTTGCAAAACCCGAGGACGCTGCCACCTAACGCGGCACTGAAATCCACGTCTCCTCTGTGACTTACAACCCAAATCCCAGTCCCATGACCTTTCTCTTCCCCCTCCGCCCCGGGTCCCCCACCCTCGGTCATGTGGGATACAGTAAATTTATCCACCCTAGTGGAAAGGCCTCCCTTCTGCAGTCGCTCCGGAGAAGCCTGACACGTTTCACAAGAAGAGATAATTTCGGTTTCCCACCTTTCCCTCTCTTTCCTCCTTTTTAATTGGGTTTTAATTTCTTTTTTTCCCCTGTCCCACAAGACTCCCATCTCCCCTCGGCCATGCTCCTACTCTGTGTATGTCTTTCAATAAGGCCCTGCCAAGAGGGCACTTCAGAGGGACGTTTTTGGCGGCTCTTGAGCTCAGGAGATCATCGAAAAGAACATTTCTGGCCTCCCTGGAGCTGCAGCGAGCTGAGCCCACGCTGTGTCCCCAGCATCCTATGCTCTCCCCGGAGCTCCCCTCCCGCCGCACAGCGGAGGGTCCCACACCCAAGGAGCAGGACGTGTCTGGGGACAGGGAACCCCTCGTAGCCCTGCGATAGGGACACCAACCCGCGGCCGCCTCTTCTCCTCTCCGCGGCTCCGGCAGGTCCTTTCTCACCATCTCGGCCGCTCTTCCCCCCGCCCAGCTCCTGTGGGATCATCGCACCCTCGGGTGCCCCCGGGAAGGGCGATTTGCACAACCAATTGGCACAGCCACTTGGCCCTGGCTGACCCAAGCCCCAGCCCGAGCGAGTTCTGAGCCGCAGCCGGAGGTGGGGAACCTTTGTCCGGGCTGCGGGGTGGTCCCCGTATCCCTCCCTCGCCACCTCTGCTGAGATGGGGGTGGCATTAGGAATAGGATGCCCGCAGTCCCCGGGTAGCACGGCAGCTGCAGAGGTTATGTGTGAGGGAGGCAGCTCCGGAGGGTCGCGCAGCCCCGCAGGAGGCCGGGGCCAAGGCGGTGCCCTCAGACCCCGCATCCCCGGGAGCCTCGGCCCCTTCCCCACCCGCGCCGGGCGCTCCGAGGGGGGCGTTCGCAGCATCCCCCGGCCTGGCCCTGGGGCTGGGCGGATGTTCGGAGTGTCGCAAGTGTCGCTGCCGCCAGCTCCGCCGTCGGGGCCGGCCGGAGGAAGCCGCTCCGCCGCCGCAAACCGCGTGTGAACCGGCTGCGGGCGGCGTCGCTTCGGGCTGCACAGAATTCCCCTTCTTTTTTTTTTTTTTTTTTTTTTTTTTTTTATTTTTTTTTTTTTTTTTTTTTTTTTTGGGGGGTGTTTTTTTTTTTTTTCCCCCTCTGCCAGCCTTGGGCACGTTCCCCCGTTCTTCCTGGAGTGGGGATTTCCGCAGGCAGGTGTTGGGCGCATTTTGGTGGAGGCAATGAAACCACGGCTCTGAGTGGAGCGGTCAGGTCTTTCCACTCTGTCCTTGCTCGGTAAACTCTCGCCCACGGGCTCACACGGGGAAAAAATGGCTAGAAATTGATAGAATCTATTCGTTTACCGGCCTCACCGAGAGATCGGCAAAATATTCCAGAAAGCGTCACTGAAATCCTGCAGAGCTCGATTTCAGGCGCTGTTATCAGCTGTCGACGGCGAAAGACGGGCAGTACATTCTCTCATATGGAAAATAAACCTATTGGAGCCTCCCGCCAGATCCAGCGGATATTATAGTCGATATTCCCAGAATTTTCCTTTTGCTTTTGCACAGTATTCCTTTGTTGCGCTTACTTATGTGCCGGGGACAGACAGAAGAGAAATATTCATCATCGAGGTGACGGTGTCTTGTGATAATCGGAAAAAGGGGTCCTTTCTTTAAACATCTTTTCTGGCCCCAAAATTCGTGGGGAAAATTAAAAATGCGGGAAAGCGCCTGAGAAGCACCGATGAAAAATAATAAAGGCAAATTAATCGAAAACGAACGTTTCCGGGAAAACCAAGTGTTGCCAAGCGGATTTCCAGCGCGGGGCCGGCCCGAGGGAGAGGGTTTCACCGCCCATCCCGCAGGTGCCTCGGCGGGGGCTTTTGAACCCTCAGGGCTGTGCCCTTTTCCCCGCTGCCGCCAAGTGCTCGGGGCTGGGATGGATCCCGGCTCGGTCCCACTTCCCAGCCCCGGGCTCGGGGAAAATTTGCCCACTTTGGACATTTTCGCCTCCCGCGGGCGCGGGGACTCGGCGCGGCTCCCGCCGCCTTTCGGGGTTTCCCTCGGCCGCTTTCCCTGGGAAGGTTTACATGAACCAACCTCCCGCCCAAACCGCTTTGTTTTCCGCTGGGTACCCGTGTTATTTCCCGGGCTGCCCCGACGGGAAGGTGCGGAATTTTGCCGGGTTGCTGCCGGTTTTTAAGGTGGGAGAAGAGGGGAGGGGGGTGGGGGGGCGGCTGCTGCCGCCTCTATTTTAATGTCATTATAGTTGCCGTGGCAACCCATTGGATCACTCCTCCCGGAATGAACCTTGTGACAATGGTTGGTTTGCGAGAAATCGGTAAATGTGCAACCGGGGGACACAGCTACATTACCGCGAACAACAGCGAGGGTTTAACATGTGACCCTTCCAATTACACTGATGATACCTCGGTGCAGCTGCCTCCGCCGCGCTGCCGAGATGTGGCTGCTTGGGGGGGCTGGGGAGGGGTCCCGGGGCTGTTTCAGGGCACGGCACGGTGGGGATGGGGCCGCAGCCCGCACCGCCTCTGCCCTCCCGGGGAGCCCTAAGAGAAGAACAGCATCTCTTCACCGAAATCGCGAGTGTGGTAGCAACCCCTGGAAAAAAAACCCAAACCCCAAAAGGCTTTGTCGGGGGAACGTGGAGGGAGTTGAATATGTGGAGGGACTGTGGCTGCGGGGCTGTGGAATAAGGACCTGCCTTGAGGGGTGAGCAGAGACCCCCAGGGCCCCCGGCGGCACATCTGTGCCACGGCTGAAGGGAGGAACGAACGAAGCCCGCCCCCTCCCCGAAAAAAAAAATACTTAGAAGCCTTAAAATATGGTTCAGAGAATTACAAGTAATCAGAGCTGCGGGGGTCAGCAGTGCAAACTTTTTAAGACTAATGTTTATTTAGAAAAGTGAGTGGTGTCTGCGTTGCTTTTCTAGTGCCCCAGCACAAAAGTCCTAATGGCTTTTGCAGACTTTCCATCACAAACTCCTGCACAGGGCGCAGGGACCACCGCTGAAAACAACCCCGAGCCGCCCCTTCCAAAGGTATCATCGGCAGAGGGTTTATAACGCCCCTGTCCCGTCTTTCCATGGATCAGTGACGATATTTTCTGCAAGCCCTCCCCAGTTTTGCCCCTCTTTCGCGTTTGTTTGGTGTAACCCGAACCCTCGATTACACTGTGGAGGAGAAATCGGGGGATGGGAACGGCGAACCCCCCCTCCCTCCCCAGTCCCGTTCAGCCCTGGACGGCTGCGGTGCTGAGAGCAACGCGGGGGTTCAGCCGAGCTGGAAACCTCGTTAGGAAGAACCCGGGGGCAGAGGCAGGAACTGGCGTGGGGCGGGCTGGCCCGTGTCCTGAGAGAAGGCAGAGCTGGCAAATCAATTCTCCCGTCTCACCCCTTCCAGCCTCTCTCCCGGGAGCCCAGACACAACACCGGCCCTTGTGTAGCTCTGGGTGTCTCTGCTGAGCCCATCCCAAAACTCATCCCGAGAATAAAACATGATCGCCAGGTGGGATTTCACTGCCTTGCCAGACTCGAGTCTATGTCTCGGGGTGCTCCTTTTGTTCCTGGGACTGGAGGAATAAAACCAGCAACTCGTAAAACCTCACACATCTTTTGGGGCAGTGTTCCCTCGACTTTGAACAGGAGATGGATAGAGGGGAAACACGGACCTGAAATCTCACTGGAAAGCAGCAGCATCAGCCCTATGTGCCTTGCAGCAGGGCAGGGAGAACTCGGCTGTGTTCAGTTCCTTCCCACATCACCCTCCTGCCCTTGACAGGTGTCAGGACCTGGGAGGGATGAGCAGGACAGCAGGATGTTGTCCCCTCTCCAGTCATTAGGGTTCACTGCTCATCATCGGGTACTCGGGGCAGTTTTGCAGTGGGATGAGCAGGAGAGAAACAGGATGGCAAGAGGAATGGGATGGAAGGAGGAGAGGAAGGGACTGGATCTTGCCTCCTTTCCAGCCAAGTGACTGCCTTATCCTGATCCTGAAAAGGTAAGCTCAGTTTAAACCCTTATTTGGTCTGCATAGGGAAAAACATGTAGCTCAAACCTGGGACTGCAGAACCAAGAAGTGACAGCTGAAAGAGCCTCTGGATACACGATACACACACACACACCTGAGGCTTGATCCTGCCTTCCCCATGCCACATAAAGCACAGGTGCTCAGCTCCATCAGAGCCAGGTCCAGGGCTGATGTCACAGCCGGTGCTTTGAGGCTGAGTGTGGCGGAGGGAGGACAGCAGTGTTTATAAACTGCTGAAATGTGCCTGACACTTGAGGGAAGATCATCTCCTCTTCCTCAAGGGCTTTCATTTGAAGGGCTTGACTCTGCTTTTGAAGAAGCTGATAAGACATTCTGACTCCCATTATCTCCCCCGAGAGCCCTGCATCGCCCTGCTCACCATGTGCTGGTGCACCCAGACCAGGTTGCTGAAGTTCCTGGGGAATGGACCCTCAGGCAGGACCTGGCACCTCTCTTCAGGGTTTGGAAACCTGGCAGTGGGAAGGGGCAGGGTGGCACCAGCCCTTTTGCCATTCTGCATCCCTCCATCCCCCTTACAAAGCAAAAATGCTGGGAATACTGTTCAGCCCTAAATCTGGAACATTTGGGCTGGAATCTTTTGAATGCCTTTGAAAAGGGGAGGCAGGAAAGGAGGGTGCAAAAAGGAACATGGGAAGGAGAAAGAGCTACAGCCTTTGTGTCATGAAGTTGATTTGTGTGAATCCTGTCCCTTTGTGGCTGTCATCTGCCACTGTACCCAGGAGATGCTGCAAACCACACACAGATGAGGCTCAGCCATGCGAGAAGCACCCCACAGGTATCCTGACACTGCACCCCCTTGCCTTGCCCCTCAATTTAAATCAAAGCTGCATTTCTCCCTGCTAGGGAAGGGGTGGGAATTTCAACCAGATTCTCCTGCAGCTGTGTTCTTCTCCCCAGGACCTTGCTGGGGCAGAGATGTGAGTGTGACACCACAGGTGATGGTGGCTGATGGTGCAGGTGCCAATGGGACCATGGACCAGTGCAGCGAAGCCCCTCCCTCCCCTGGGGACTGGGGCCAGTCTGATGCTCCAGCAAGGTTTTTCATCTCCCTCCTCAATGTCAGCAGAGCACAAAGGCAGGGGAGAGGTCAACCCTTCTGTTAATACACATGTTTTAAATAACTGGTATTTTTATTTCTTCCCTTCGGTGCAGTGGGCTTGGCACACATCTTTGTTTGCACAATTGTCCTGCCTATACGTTCTGTTGCCCAAGTAAGGAGAAAAAGATCCTTTGTGTGATCTGGAGGTGTGCTTTGCTGGTTCTGACATGTAAATATTAATCAAGAAACAACAACAAAGAGATAAAAAAATCCCTCCTACCCCTGAACCCCTTCAGATCCCTTTATTGTCCAGGCATTTGTTGCATTTGGACTGGCTCCTCACTTTCTCCTCTCAGAGAGGCTGGCTCCAGCAATGGTCCCCAGATTCCTCAGCTGCATCCTACTGAGGGAAAACATTTATTGAAGTTTTCAGCTTATTAGGGAAATACATATTTCTGCTTCTTTTCCAAACTCCACTGACATCTTTTCTAAGCCAGCCCTGCGTGTCAGCATGGGGGCAGGCGAGGCATCCCCTCTTGCAGCTGTATGAACTTTGAGTACCCCAAAATGCCATGGAGGGGGATTCCTACCACCCCTTTGTGCTTCATTAGTGGGCAAAAGTGGTGAACATGCATGTAGATTATTTTCCTCCACAAAGCTGTGCTTCAGCTCCTTCACACCTCTGAAGAACCACGGGGTGTTGGACACACCATCCAGCTCCTTAGATAGCCATGTTTCAGATGAGCTTTGCCAAGGCAGCACTGACAAGGTGAGGAGGCACAGGGAGGTGCCCTGGGAGAGAATTGGACAGCCTGAGGAAGAGGAAACACTTTTCCCTGAGACGTCCTGTAAAACTCTCTCTGTCATGGCTCTCACTTTGCTGGTAGGTTCTCAGAGGGTAACTACCAAGTGCTCAAGTTTGGATGTGGCCTTTAGCTTCAAATGTCCTTCAGGCTTCGGTTGCCAGAGGCTGGCAGGGTGCAGCAGGGAGAGAATCATTTTGTGCTCACTGTTTCTGTTATTTTCTTTCTAAGCATCCATCCCCAGACAGTGCTGGAGAGGAGACTCTGGAGCTTTGGATGAAATCCCACAAATTTTCATGGAAGCAGAACAGCAGGAAGGCAAACAGGAAAGAAGAGGAGTAATATACTAATCTCAGGGGCACTTGTTGCATTTCTCTTTGCTTTTCTGCGTTGTTTCCTTTTCCTCCAGCCACACACTACAGGATTACGGCAAATGAATTAAGGGATTACATTGTAAGGGAGAATTAGGATCCCGCTGATTTAGAAGCAGAAAACCAGATGGGCTCATTGAACTCTAGATGATGCAAGAGGCTCTTGGGTAGTGCTGTGGATGTAGGTCACAGGATAATTCAGGTTGTTGGGAACCTCTGAAGGTCTCTGGTCCAACAAAGCAGAGTCAACCTAGAACAGATTACCCAGGGCTTTGTCCAGTGAAGTTTTGGATGTCCCCAGGGATATAGATTCCCCCACTGTGCTGGTCCTCTGTGTTTAACCACCCTCAGGGTGAATTTTTCCCCAATATCTAATCCAGCTTTCCATTCTGCAACTTGTATTCATTGCCTCTCCTTCCATGTCTGCGTGTGCCTTGGGGAGATGTCCAGGTTCATCAGGATCTATTCAGGCTCTCTTGTAACTCCCTTGTAAACCAGATTGTTGGGTATGAGCTTCCCACCTTAGACAGTGAGTTCTGGGCCTCCTGGGCACCTTGGATTCTCCCAGTGTGAGCAGGCCTGGATGGGAGGTCTCACCTCTCCACGGTACCTCAGTGCTGCCCCTGAATCACTCTCACCGGTGTAACAGGGTGAGGATTTGTGTTGCTGTGACTGAGACACCCCAAGCAGCGTCCAAAGATCACTCCCACAACCCATTTTCAGGGTCAGTCAGGAGGTGCTGGGTCTGGAGAAAAAGGACATGTGGTAGCCTCTGGACCTGCTGTATCCACCTGGGGGAACAAAGGCATGGATGACAAAGGTCACCTGCTCACCTTCATTGCTGACAACTGAGCCAAGCAATTCCTTCTCCCCAGTGCCCCGAGCACTCCCCCAGATTGCCTGGGGTCACACAGCATGAGTGTGTGACAGACACACTCAGACAGACACACTCAGACAAAAGCTCAGACACAGCTTTTGGTGACAGGCTCACAGGCAGGTGGACCTCTTCCAGTACGTTTTGGCAGCTGGGAATCATCTCAGTGAAAGACAGAGCTGTGACCTGTTTGGCTGTGCCTTGCAGAAGAGAAATAAAAACAAAAGAAGAAAAAAGAAAAGATAATAGAAAAGAGAAAAGGGCAAAAAGTTGTCTACAACATCCCAGCCTGTCTCTGCCACTGGGAATGGAAGTGAGGGGCTTGTTCAAGGAAAAGGCAGCCTGACCCTGTGCAGTGAGAAAGGGAGAGGCAGAAGTCATGAAACAGGGCTCTGTTTGGACTCAAATTCGATTTGCATGGTTAAAACTTGCTGATCCCATACAAGGTTCTCCTGGCTGGGAGCTGAACTTGGTTCCACAGCCAAGCGTTTTTCTTTTCCAGAGCGTTCAGCATAAATCAGACTTTCACAGCCGTCTTTGAGTGGAAGGAGCAAGAAATCATGTTTTGTCTCTTGTCCAGGAGCTCTGGGAGAAAGGAGCTGTCAGAGGCCCAGGAACCAGCCCAGATCTGCTGACACGTGCTCTATGAATCCCCCTGCCTGGCACTGCCTTCACCCATCTGCGCTAACGGCTCCCTCAGCTCCCAGGCGCTGCTTTTCCCAGACGAGATCCCAGCCAGGCTGATGACATCCAAGGGGAGCTGTGCCCCAAGCAAGGGACACCAGAACATCTTTTGGGCTGGGTTATACTCTGTCCTGCCTCTCACCCAAGCCATTAAGAGGGTTTTAACACAGATCCTAGTCTTGTGTGGTGCCCTGCTGTGAGAATTTGCACTCCCCTGGGGTCATATCTTTAAGCTCTTTGTTCTCCAGAGGATCAGCCTAGAGAAGTCACCCTTCCACGTGCTTTTCTAACTCTCTTGTCACTGGTCTCACTAGGGATTATTTTCTGAATATCTGGGTAGAATTTCCCCTGCTGGTCCTTGTGTCCATTGCCTTCCATGTGCTCCTAGGATGATGGTGGCTCCATTGTCTCCTTCTTCTCTGACTGAACAAACCCATCTCTCTCCACATCTTCCAACCTGACAAAATTTTGCTAATTTTTCTTGTACAGCTTCTCGAGGGAGAGGGGCAAGTTTCTACAAGCACTACATGGATCATTTACATCTGAACATGTCCCAGCAGGTAGGAAGGGTTTGGTGGAGGCTGCAGAAATCTTACCAGCACCTGCAGTGGAGTTGAGCAAGGGACCAAAAGCTCCAGTGCTGATCCTGTTGGAACAGAGGGTTAAAGTCTCTCTGCTGAAGCCATTCCCTGCTAGTAAGATCCATACAGTCCATTAAAATTAGGGATCTTATTATGGGCTATATAAAAAAGGTAAAGAGGAAATGAGAACCTTATGAAAGGTTTCTTATGTGCGCAGATGGCAAGGGCATCTGAGGCTAAGAAAGCCTTTCCAAGAGGCCTTTCCCAAGCAGAAATTCTTACTTTACAGGTTTCTCCCTCTTTTGAAAGGAGATAAATAGATGCAGGAGTATCTATTCTGCACAATTCACACCTGCTAACAAGCCACACTGTCCTCATGTTGGAGAAAAAGACCCTAAACCCATATTATGCTCTGTCCTGGTTTCAGCTGGGATAGAGTTAATTTTCTTCCTAGTAGCTGGTACAGTGCTGTGTTTTGGATTTAGTATGAGAATAATGTTGATAACACACTGATGTTTTAGCTGTTGCTAAGTAGTGCTCACCCTAAGTCAAGGACTTTTCAGTTTCCCATGCTCTGCCAGTGTGGAGGTGCACGAGAAGCTGTGAGGGAGCACGGCCAGGGCAGTTGACCCGAAGTGACCAAAGGGATATTCCATACCAGACATCATCATGCTCTGTACATAAACTGGGGGCGTTGGCCAGGAGCCACTAATCCCTGCTCAGGGATGGGATGGTCATCACTTGTTTTTCTTGGGTTTTAGTCCCCTCTCTCTTTTAGTTATGTCCCTTTTTATTATTAATTAATTAATATTACATTTTAAATCATTTAAATTATTAAACTGTTCTTAGCCCATGGGTTTTACCTTCTTCTAATTCTCCTCCCTACCTCATTAAGGTGAAGGGGACTGAGCGAGCATCATTGTAGTACTTTGTTGTGGGCTAGGGCTAAACCAAGACACACTCCCAGGAACACGGTCTCCTCTTAGCACCAAATTCAGCCTTCGTATGCTTAGGTCTCTCCTGAATTAGAAGGAGCAGACTGTGTTTGCTGCCTCCTGCAGCCTTATTGAGGTCTGCTGAGCCATCCAGCAGCACAGAGGACTTATTTGAGTCTAGTGAGCAGCATCAGGAGCACTGAGAGCTGGCCAAAACTGGGAGTTTTACCTTCCTGCAGTGGCCACTACTCTGCCCCTGTTTCAAACCAGCAGAAACCAGGGACATCAAATGTGAATGGACTTTGTGTCTGTAGCAGAACCGGAGACCCTTAGAGTCTGGGCATATATTGCCATGATCCTGCTTTATAGAGATGTATGATCTGTCTCTAAAGATGTTGTAGGGCAGTGATTCGTGTCCCCCTTTGCAGGCTGAGAGCTCAGACAGTAAGTCTAAGTGACATGAGCAGGGCTGTGCAGATAACCTGTGGCAGAGCAAGGCCAGCAGCCCAGTGCTGTTGTGAGCCCTCATCACTGCTGCTGGGTGTCAGAGCTCTGGCCACCTTGCCTCCCTGCCCACCCAGCCAGGCAGCTCGCTCCCTTCTCCTTCAGACTCTTAAAATAAGACTCGCAAAGCCTCGAGCGTGGTTTCGATTTCATTAATAAATCCCTGCTTGCACTTGAAGCTGCTGTGCCTTTTAAAACATTATCCGTGGCTCTGGTTACACCCCTGATGAAAGCAGGCATGGCCCTATTAGTTTTCATGGCAAACAGTACTGCCACGTCCTGCGATCCTTTACGCACTCAGTGTAACCCAAGTTCCACAGGAAAGGGAGGGGGCAGAAAAGGCATCTTGAAAAGGCAATGTCTGTCTCCCTCACTGCAGACCCGGGGCATGACATACTTGAACTCCCCCTGCTGAAACAGCTTTAGTTAATCCATACCATTTTAGAAATTATTTTAATTACTATTTATTCTTTTACCAACAATTCTTTTACCAACAATTTTTCTTCTACCAACAATTATCTCCTGGCTCTGCAACTCCCACCTGATGCCTGTGTCCCTCCCACCCCTGGAAGGGGCTGTACCAAGGGGTGGGAATGGTCATGGGGTGTGGAGAAGGGAAACAGGAGCTGCTCGAGCAGTGAGGAGCAGCAGCTGCTCTGTAGTGCTGTCTCCTCTTCATGGCTCAGAGAGGAGGTGTTTTCCTGGGGAGCAGTTAAGTGTCCTCGGGCAGCCAGTGTGAAAAACCCACCTCATGGCAACAGGTTTGCCCTGGGTCATTAATCCCAGACATGCAAATCGGTAAACTGAGGCACAAAAGGATTAATGCTCTCTAGTGGGAGAGGATGGGGAGAAGAAGGATAACTCAGTTCCAAAACAGCTGACGTGAATTTTCACATGCCTTCAGCTTTGTTCTGTCCCTTAGGCAGTGTTTGGAGAGCTTTGTGGAAGTGGGTTTGCAGCAAAAGCAGAGACACTGTGCTCAAACAGGCCAGCAGGAAGCAAGCACAGAGATGGAGGCCTGGGGCAGAGAGGAAAGAAAATAGAAAAGAGGAAGGGGAAGGGAAAGAAAGGAAAGGGAAAAGAGGCAGAAGAAGAAAGACATTAAGAAAAAAGAGAATAATAATATGAGACAAAATTTGAGAATAAGAAGGAAAGAGGCAGGAAAGCAAGGAAGCCCCTTTGCATCTTCCGGGGCGGACAGGTGCCAAGGGCCAAGCTCCCTTTCTCCCGCTCTGGATCACAACCTCCAGCTGTGTCCCAGCACATTCCCTGCCCCACAGAAGCACTGGCTGCCCTGCCCACCCCTGGCAGCTGTTGGAGGGGCCGGGTGGCCAAGCCCTGGCCTGGCTCTCTCCCTGCTCACACACAGCAGGCGGCAGAGGGTGGCAGGTGAGTGAGGCACATCTACAACAGATGGCAGAGGCATGACATTACATGGCAGGGCTATTATTTACTGAGTGCTCGTGTTTGTCATGGCTGAAGATGACATCTTATTAAGGAGTCATGACACTGGGCGATTTTTTAAGCCTGGGGGCCAAGAAGGCTAATGAACAGAGATAGCTCCAGGAATAGATGGAGGGAAGTGCTGTTTTCAGGTCACAGGCAAAGCTGACTAATGTTTCACTGACCTGATTTCTGGGAGATTTCCAGGCACATCTTGCTCCTGCTGATTAGGGATGGATGCTTCTTGCCACAGCCTCACCGTGCTGGCTCGGGGGGAATGGCTCTCTCTTGAGACCCTACTGCAAGGTGGCAATGCCTGAGTTGTGTTATGAAAAAGCTCCCACCCACGGACAACCAAACACCTGTACTCCTGCAAACAAGGGCGTGTGGCAGGCAAAGGCTTTTGGACAGATCTTCCCAAATCCCACCTTGCAGGAGGTTTAGGGGAGGACTCTCAGACAGCACATGTGATAGCTGGGGGAGCGTGGGAAGCAGGACCTTGCTTGTCAGTGTGGCACTATCACCCCTGTGTGATGCTTGTCAGGACAGCTAGACCAAAACCAGGGCTGCCTGGCTCATTCTGACCCCCTCAGCCTGCCCTGGCACCATCTCTGCAGGACTTGCCCCCCTTAGCCTGAAACAAGAGCTGTCTCCCATGCACTGGCTCCTTATCGCTGACCCGCTCTGTCGGTGCAGATGCTTGACTAATGTTCCCTTGTAAAATGTTGTGTTAAGCACATTCCAGGCGCTGACATTAAATTCCTGGGCCGGGGCAGCGCTCACCCTCCGGTGGACGCAGCACTGAGCCAGCCCCAGCCACACGCCAGTGCTGCTGCAGCCAAATTTGCTTTTTTCTGCCCCGTCCCCACCTCCCCTGCCCCCCCTCTGGCACAGCCAGCGTGGGCAGTGGGGGAAGGAGGCAGCGGGCAGGACCACGGCTGTCTGGCAGATGAAATAATAATTACCCCAGCCGCCTCCGGCCTCCCTCGCATTCCTCTGTGCTAACAGCTCGGCTTATTTTGTTTTCATCCGCAAATATTGACTCGTTGGGTTCTTTTCACCTCGTGCCTATTAAAAAAGGCATTGCTCAGAGTATTGTTATTGAATTTGTTCTGCAGCTGCAAGAAGCATCCAGCAGCTTTAAGGAATACACCCACCCCGCTCGCGCAGGCCCTGAGGGCTGTGTGCCCTCAGTACCCTCCGAAACTGCTTTGCCTGCCGCTCTCTGGGGTACAGGACCTGGGTCTGGCTCAGCAAGGATTCTGCCCAACCTGTCCACCAAGGGAGAGATCAGGATGGTGCTGGGGATGAGGTGCAGAGCTGTGCTCTGCTCTTGGAGGATGTTGCTTTGCTGCTCTGTGCCTCAGTTTCCCTGGTCAGCCTTGTGATTCCTGATCATTTTCGTAATTTTTGTAACACTCTGGGAGTGATCATTGTAGATGTGCAGTTTAACAGCCTGACCATTTGTTGCTGCAACTTGTCCTTCAATATTCACTTCAGCTTGAAAATGTGGGAGTTGTTTCCAGATGCCTTAACCTGGCTGAAGCAATAACCAGAAAAATAAATCCCTTTATTTCTCACTGAGCTGAATTATCTGAGTAATTAGTGAGCGTGACAGAAATGCTCACATAGCTCCAGTGTGACAGTTTGGGATTGTGGTTGTGGTGGGGGTGTCGATGCCTCTCCCCCCTGCAGGGAGATTTTGGGGTGTAGGAGAGGGATGTACAATCTCTCCTCACTTTCCCCACAGTGTTCAGCCAAGGGCAAGGGAGGTGGGACAGCAGCCTGCTCGTGAGGAAAGCCCCTCTTTCAGCAGCTGTGCTCAGCTTTGGCATCTCTCCCAGAATAAAATTGACTGGCACCACATTCCCAGGGACTGCCTTCAGTCCCCAGCCCTCCCTGCAGGGGAAATCCCAGGGATGCTGGCACTCTGTCGGTGGATCTCACCTGCTTCCCAAATGGGAATACGAAGTGAGACAGGTGAAGAAGGTTGAAGCAACAGAGGGCACCCTGGGGTGGGCGTCCTTATTGAAACTTCTCTCTGCCACCTGTAAGTGTCCCAGTGGACCCTTCTCCATCTGGGGTCTGACAGATGCTCGTTCCTGTGGGTGGGCTGGGGTGTGGTGACCCTTGGGATCCTGTGTGTGCACATCTCCTATGGCAAGATCCTTGGCTCAACTTCTTCACCCTTCTAACCTCCCTCCAGATGCCTTTTTAACTTCTTTCAGAGTGAAAAAAGCCAGCAGGTGAAATCCCAGCTCGCCACCCCTGCCTACACCCCATTGACAGCCACCAGCCGAGCATGGGAATGCTGCCATCACTGGCATCAGGAAGAGCTATGACCCCTTGGTGGAGGGGCATTCTTTTTGAGGGAGGGATGAATGGTCTGTGGGACATGATTCCAGAATCCCTGCATAGAGCAGGTTGTCTCCTGCCTCATGACCAGCCTGCAAAGGCGGCAGTCTCCTCCCAGTGCCTGTTTGTGGAAAGCAAAGGTCAGCGTTGTCATGCCCAAGTGTTTATTTTGGAAACGCCCGGGGGCCTGGCCAGCAGGCACAGGGGACGTGGTGAGGAGGATCAGCCACCCAGAGGCAGCTCCTACCACGCCCCACCGAGGATGGGGCTTGGCCAGAGGGCACTTTTCTCCTGCCTTCAGCCTGCATCACATCGGGTCAGTCATAAATACTGACCAGGAGCAGGAAGGACAACATGGTGGGCTCTGGTGGCAGCCCAAACCTGGAGAACACCGAGCTGCCTGCAGGTACCACTGAACCTCAGGGTGACCTATAAGGGCGCTGGCTCTGGCTAATGCCCAGGGTCATTCCAGGCATAGCAGTTTCATGTCCCAGCCCCAGGGTGGGAAGAAAATCATCTCTGAGAAGTGTCCTGTTCTCCTGACCTTTGCTCTCCAAATATTTAGGATCCCAGAGTGCACAGTCACAGGCCTTGTTTGGCTTCAGTGTGATGCCATTTGCCTCCTGTCTCAGCTGTCCCCAGTAATTAATCTCTGGCTTGCTGATCTGGGGATGGGGAAGATCCTCTAGCACCACCAGGCTTCCCTGAGGTGAGTACAGGCAACAGAGCACTCTCCCAAGCCCTGTCTGTGCCTTGTTCCCTGCACACCCACAACTTCCCCTTGTCACAGGCTGATGGTCACTGGGAATTGAGGGCACCATGGAGGGCAGTGCCCTGTCCCTGGCAGGCTTCACTCTGCCCTCCCTGGTTTGCATCTGTCACTGTCCCAGCAGTGACAAGGGAGATGCCAAGCATGGCCAGCAACCAAACTCTGGCAGAGTGATGGACTTTGCATTAAGGAGGGTGCTGGGAAAGTGCATCTGGGAAGTCCATGTAATAAGCAGAAGAAAACTGGAATGCACACGAGCCAGCAGTAAGGCAGGGAAGCAACCCCAGACCCCAACACAGCCTGGTGATTTTTGGCCAAAGCCAAGGACTAGTGGCCATGTAAACTTGTACTACACGTACTGTAATTCCCAGCCTGTGCTCGTGGCTTTGGGCAGCCTCAGGACTGAGCCTTTGGAGGGCCTGATCTTGCTGTCAGGAGGTGGCATAAATTATGAAGTGCTCAGGGCACAAGTCCTTGGGAAAACGGCACTGAGTGTCTCTGAGCATTAGTGACCTGAGGGGCCAAAGGGAGAAGAGCTCAGGATGCTGAAAGTAGGAGTGATACTTTGAAAGGGACCATAGCGGCTTTTGGATTTTCTTTGGTCTGTCCATGGGTACAGCTTATTATACATACTAAAATCTCAGGGTGGGCCATGCTTTTGCTCATTTTGGTTGAACAACCTTCCACAGAGGATTTTCCTATTCACAGCTGACACAGTAAACAAATATCATGTAAGAGTCAGTGCTTTATATGAGACAGAACCATAAAGGATGTGTCCATCAGAGACCATTGAGCCAGAAGTCCCAGACAGACCCTGCTGTTCAGAAGTCCCTTTGCTACTTCTTTTGCCGGGGGCTGAGGATGGCAAAACCCCCAAACCTCGCCCTGCATGGTTTTATGATGAGCTAAAAGTTTATGGTTCTTTATAGGCAAAAAATTTTTTTTTCAAGTTCTTTTAAAATGAAACTTTATGAAACTAAATTATCACTAATTATATTTTCATACTTCTTATTAAATTAGAGCTGATTTTTCAGTATGCTCTTTGAAATCCTGATAGTAATTATTTTATTGGCCTGACACTATATTTTCCTACCAAAAGCCATATTTCTGATGGTTTCTAAATATAGAAATAATTCTAACACCAAATACTGATGAAAAAAATCTTAAAAAAGGTGCCAGTTTCAAAGCATGTGAAGTGGGAATAAAAAAGTGATTTTTTTCCTCTTTTTTTTTTTTTTGCAGATGGATTTCTTTTCTTGAGAGATTATGTTGTCTTCTTGGGAGAAAAGAAACCTCAAGTGATCATAGCAACACAGCTTAGATTTTCAGCTGATGCAAGTCAGGTCATCCCCACAGGGGCTGGCACTGTGTTGCATGGAGGGAAAGTTTAGCGCCCTGTGTTTACGTGATGCCTTCACACCCCTTCATTTGCTGCTGAAACCACTGGTAGCACTCCTGCCTGGACCAACAGGGCTGCAACTGGATGCTGTAGAGCAAAAACCCCCATGGAGATAGAGGGAAAATCATAAGCAAATGAAAAATGGAAGTTGAAAGGTGAGGTTTGAGGAGAGGAAGTGACTCATGGGTTGGGAATGAGGGATGGGGTCTTGGGGAGGCTCGGCAGCTCGAGCTTCAGTGACCCCCGACTGTGAGGAGTCGTGGGGAGGACGGAGGAGAGGCCAAGCATGGAGCAATGAAAGGAACAGCAGAGCCCAGGGAGAGCTGTGAAACCCTGGAAGACAAGTCCATGGCGGTCATGCAGAAAGGGGAGGAATACCCAGGCTTTCCAGACTGTCTGCACTGTTTATCCTTCCTTTGCTTTGATTGGGGGTTGTGTGAGACATGACAGGGTAGAGACCCGAGGGAAACCAGGAGAGCTGCTGCACCTACAGCAATGGTTAAAGCTGCGTTCGAGCTCCTGACACTGTGTCTGCTGTGTGTGTAGGGAAAGGGGCAGAATTTCCTACACCACTACAGCATGAAGGAAGGGGGCAGTATGTTTGAAATAGTTTGGATATCCTCAAATGAACCGTGTGACCTCCTCCTGCAAAAGCCATCAGAGCCCAGCTGGGCCATCACATGTGTACAGTCAGGGCTGGGTGAGCTGGTGAAGGATGTGTGGATGCAGCCCTGGTGCACAGGTACCACACCAAGCAATGCAAATGAGTCAGGGCTCCTTTCCACACCACCCTCCAGGAAATCTGTGAATGCTGTAGAGTAGAGGGGCTTGGTGTATTTGCATCTGGTTGTAAAAAAACCTGTTTGGATGCAGGCTGTGCCTTAGCAAATGGTGTCTGAAATACCACAAAGGCCTCATGTCCACAAAATGTGGCTGGCTCAGAAATCAGAGAGCTTCTTGCAAAGGTGCTGCAGTGGCAGCTGGAGGCCAAGCCATGTGTTCACCCACTGGTATTCTCTGCCTGCCCTAACCCCATCTCCCTGCTGTCTGCACCCTCCTCTCCTGCTCCACATGGGTTATGGCTGCCATGGCATCCCCACAGCTCTGAGATCATGCAGAGGGCCAGTGCCAACAGGCATCCTTGGTGTCCTCTGACTTTGGAAACACTGAGCTGTTCTTGGCTTCGTTAGAACCTGATTTGCATAGAAGAGAAATACTTGGCTCTAACTGACTTAGTCTGGCCATGGTTTTCAGAGGGACACAATGCTTACCAGGGAGTTGTGGAGCAAAGTGACTTTTTGCACCATTCTGGGGAAGGAACTACATATATATATAAATATTAGATGTCTGCTTTTGCAGGTAGATAAAGCTTTTCATTTCATCTCATTGTAATGAAAACAGACTTTGTCTTTAGCTATAGCACCAGCTGGTGTCATTTAATCTATGAACATCCAGATAGCTCTCTGCCATCTGTGCATGGTTTGACTGAAGTATTTCTAGGGGCAAAGCAGGCTGGAGATGTTGCTTTCTCAGGAGAGTGCAGCAATTTCCTGGAAACCCTGTTGGTGTCTGAGTTGCTATGTGCCAGGACACCAAAAATATTTAATTCAGGCTCGGTTCCCCCAGGGCTATATAAGACAACCTCAAGGAAGTGGAGCTGAAGGACATCTCTTGGTCCTTTAACCTCTGTATCTGAATATTGCTTCTGGGGACAGAAAAAGAAGAACCCTGTTTTTTGGAACATGAAATTACTACTCCAGCTCTTACAGCATGGAGACATTCTATTTCTCAGTTCTTAACACAGATGCAGGAAAGCACAGTTTTTAATGATTTCTGCTGGATGGAAAGCCCCAGAAATACCTCACAGAGCCTATCAAAGCCCTGGTGGGGCTTCTGCTGTCATGGAGTGATTTCCATGCTCACATCCAGAAGGCTGGTGGCCAACCTGGTTCAAACCCAGCTTGTGATGGAGCTCAGCATGGAGGGGAGAGTCAGTCAGGGTGTGCTTGACACTTCCCATCTTTTCTGATGAATCTGCAGCACTCACGAACTAAAACTGAGTTTTAGTAGGCTGTCTAAGGGAATTTCTCTCTTACTTTCCTAAGCCAGCATTTTGATGAGGCTTGGCAGAAGTTTTAATGTGGATTCTACTGGGCATAATACTGGAGACTTTAATTGTTGTAGAAGTTGGCTTGGAGTCCTCTATTTCTTGAATGCTGCTGAGACAAACGTTCTGGCTAAGGAATCCACCCAGGCATCCACTAACTCGGAGGCAGCAAGTTGGGCCAAGTGTTGCTTTGGAGCACTGAACAGTGCTGTGGCATCCTGTGGCATCCAGCCTGGAGGTTCCATCACTTCGGGCCATGTTCTTAAAGAAAATCATTTAAAGAACCCAAACGCTGCAAAACAGCACTGCTCTGAGGCCAGGGCAATGACGTCCCTGAAAGAGTAGAGGTTTAGATTAGACATTAGGAGGAAATTCTTCACTGTGAGGGTGGTGAGACCCTGGCACATATTGCCCAGAGAAGCTGTGGATGTCCCATTCCTGGAATTGTTCAAAGCCACGTTGGGTGGGGCTCTGGGCAATGTGGTGTATTCGGAGGTGTCTCTGCCCATGACAGGGGGTTGGAACAAGATGGTCATTGAGGTCCCTTCCAACTCAAACCATTCTATGATTCTGTGATCCTGTGATTGCATGATTCTGTGGTTCTAGGATTCTAGTGTTCTATGAACAGGCCCTGCCCCTTAACAACAGACCCCACCCAGCGACAACAAGCCCCGTCCAAGACACCTCCCCAGTATAAACCCCTGTTCCTACAGCAGCCTCAGCTCTGCAGCAGAAGGTGTTGAGCATGGGGGAGGATGGATGTGTGTGTCCTGCTTGGAGGGGGAGAACAGGACACTGAAGTTGCCAGCAGACCTTGTGCAAGTTTTTCTTCTGCTCGTCCTCCAGTTAGGCAGGCAGTCTCTCTCTGCTGCATGGAAAATAGTCCCTGGAATATTCACCAGGGATGGATTTGTTGATTGTAAAATCAAAGGAGGCTTCGGGATTAGGGATTCTGACCTCGGATCTAGCTCTTTCCGAGGCTGGAACTGCAGGTTGGTGTTTTAGCTGGAAAGCAGAAATTTTTGAGCTAGCAAGTAACAATAAACGAGCTTAATATTGGTTTGTTATGTCTCTGTTAGAAGGGGTTTAAATGTGGAGCCCTAATTGGAGAGAGCACCAGGTTAAAACTCAGCAAGGAAAGTTTATTGAAGTTTTTTTTAATTTTTTTTTTTCCTAATGAAAAGAGTGAATCTATTTTTAATGGAATTAGAAAGCATGAACTGAACTTTATGTGTGTAATTGGAATTTTCTCTTTTTCTCTACTAAAATTCCAGGGGAAAGGTAAAGAAACTTGGAGAAGAGGAAAGTGATTTAAAAAGATTAGATCTTCTCCCCTACTCTTCTTGATAAAAGTATTTTAAAAACATTTTTAGAGAACAAACATTGTTTTTTTTTTTTGAAGTACATGGGATGGAAAGAGTTGTATTGTGGTGGAATGAGCCTTTCATTTTTAAAAATAAACTTTGGCAAAATATCTGTAGTTTAACTGAAGGATTTTAAATTGCAGTCATCTTGAATGCTCAGAAGTCCTTCCATTATCTTCTGAAAACTGACATCTGTATATTTCTTTTTTAAGGCGTAGCAGTTGAGAAATGCTGCTGAAGAAAAATTCCTCTTTTTTTTTTTTTTCTTATGGTCCTCCAAACCTGCCTGTGCTGTAAGTCAATGATGGAATAATTGTAGTCTGGATAAAGCTTTTAGTTCTGAGGATGAAAAAATAAGCAATGGGAATGGAGCTAATTTGTCTCTCCCCTTGGAGAAGGAAGACTCTTGTGGCCCAGTTGCCATAGTGTCAGCCAGAACTGATTTGCAAATGAAGGGTCTGCAACTCTAGATGAGCCTATGGCTGCTCCAAGAGTTCATCCCATAATTTTCTCTGTGCTTTTGTCTGCTTTATTGCTCAGGGGTATGGCCAGGTGCCAGCAATATGACAGCAAAGGGTGAATACTGCCAGCAAATCCATTTTGGGCTTAGTTATGAGTATCCCAGGTGAAAAGTGTTAGCTAACATAATCTGGCTAAAGTGTCAGTCTCCAGCTCCAGGAGGTGACTCCACCTGGGATGTCATTTGAGGAAGGGAAGAATCTGCCTTGGATTCTTCTGCCTATTTACAGTGAGGTGTTGCCTGCAGCTTTAAGGCTCCGTTACCAGGGCAGTCCACGCTCCAGGTACCCACCAGGAATTGCTTTAGAAAGATGTTTGTGACTCATGGAGTTGGATGGTTGGGATCTGGGGGGAGAGGAACACTTTGGCCAATTATGATGGGGCTCTGCTTTGTCTTCTGCCCAGGTTCCCTGGTGTGCCAGCAGCTGGGATTGGTGGTCAAATAGGACAGCTGTGCCTGGCTATAGACTTCACCTGCATTGTAAGGTAGGGACACAAGGGACTGCTTTATTCCACAGGAAGAGGCTTCACCAGCTTTGCAGCCAGCTTGTCCTCTTCACCTTGTGTGTCACCATCTGCCATGGGCTCACAGGTGAGAAGTATTTGTTTTTCTTGGAGAGATGAGTCTAAAGGTGAAGCTAATTGTTGTCATCCATTTATTGCTGTTGCTTTGTTGTACCCATGTGGAGCTTATTACAATGTTCATATCTACCCTGTTCATATCTACCCCCAATACTCCTTTGGTGTTTCAAAAATTCATTCTGGCTGAGTTCTTTGTGATGCTGCTTAGGGCAACTTTGTCCTTGTTAGATGAGTAGGAATTATCTTCTAGGTTTGAGGACTGAAGTGTGACATGGATGGCGATTACTTTGATTTATATTGTCAAAGGGAAGGTTAAAAAATTGATTTGATGTAAGTTTTGTAAACAAAATCTGATGGGAGTCTGGAATTTATTTTTTTTTTTTGCTGCAAAGAAATGGTATTTTGTTTTGTTGCACTGTGCAGACCTTTTAAGAGCAGATTTTGGAAGCTTTCTGAATATAAAGGTCTGGATGTATCTGTGTTGTCTTTAAATTGTCCCATGTAGTAGTGCAGGCTGGTGGGGTGGGAGATGTCACCTGCAGAATCTGAGGTTTTATAATGAACAAAACTACTCAGCCACACATATGAGTCTGCGATTTGCTTGCAATTGTCCAGGGTGGCAGAAGTGGTGTTTGATAGGATGTGAGCCTGCTTTTGAACTCTCATTTTCCAGTTTCTCTTACCCAGACATGCTGTTTCAGGACATGTGG
This sequence comes from Climacteris rufus, assembly GCA_013398175.1. Lineage (NCBI taxonomy): Eukaryota > Metazoa > Chordata > Aves > Passeriformes > Climacteridae > Climacteris > Climacteris rufus. Next base: position 477,990 of record VZRZ01008463.1, on the reverse strand, counting down.
GTGATTTGCCACAGGTGTTCCTCATGGGCTGGTGAAGCAGTGAAGGGGATCAGGTGTAACTGGGAGTGTAACCAAATACCAGTTCAACAAACCAGGTCTTTTGGCCCTGTTGAAAGCCTGTTGGAATGATTTCTTTTCCACTGGAGGAAGGATGTTTGCAGCATCTGGGATTTCTGGGAATTCTTCCTTCTGGATGGATTAAACCCCAAGCAAAGCAGAAGCTGCACTCATCTGATGTGCCTGTCAATGCAGCTCCACCCAGAGCCTTCACAGGGTGTTCCTTGCATCTGAAACAAAGTCCTGGGATTGAGCAGTGTCTAATGGCACAACAAAATGTGTTTCAAACTGAAGCTACTGAAAATTGTGGAGTGCATTTGCTCCTCCTGTTAGCTTCATGTTCTGCTGAGATATCCTGGAATATACTCAATTATTCATCTGAGTCTCTGGGCAAGACACTGGGCATTTTGTTTGATAAGGAGTGAGGATACATCAGTGGGACTGAAGCAGGCCTGGAAGAAATTTGGGAATGATATTGTTTCTATTTATTTTTGTTGTTGTTTTTTGGGGTTCCCCCCGCCTGTCCCCGGGTGACTTGCCCCTTTGACTAACTAAGGGTCAAGGTAACAATCTGTTCATCTTTAAGTTGAGTTTTTGGGTGGTTTGGGATATCATTTAATGCTGTATAATACATGTTGTATATACTAAATAGGTGTTTATATGTTAGCAGGTTTTATATTAGTACAGAAACAGCAGTCCTAAGAAGTCCCTTTTCCTTTAGTTACTAAATAAAATACAGACTAAAATCCTCACTGACTGGGGGAAAAAAGTCCTGCACATATTTCTTGACCCTGCTTTATGTCCTGGTGTTTGTTACCAGTCATTGGCACAATCAAAGAGCTTCATTACAACAGCTGAAACCGGATTCTCTAAAATGTGGAGTGGTATGTTTGACCTGGTGTTAATTGTACTTGTCAGTGGTATTTAAGTGGCAGAGTGAGGGCAGATGTGTTATAGATAGCTTTCCTGAGCCAAGAATCAGCAGCAAAACAGGATGTGGCTTTCATAAAGGGAATCCCTGTCTGGAAAGCAGCACCCACAGAAATGGACAATGCTTGGGTTTGCTTTGATGCTGGAAGGCAGCAGTACATCAGGTATTGTGCGGGCTGGGGGGAGGAGAGGGGCTTGAGCACAAATCTGATGCACTTGCCTTTGGAGCAGGAAAGCTGGGATGATGTCTTGTACTTAGGGAGGATGCCTCCTGCTGGGAGTGGGATCAGCTTCTTTGCCATCTCTTGACCTGCTCTCTGACATGAGAGCTCCAGGTTGTATCCTGGAGATGTGCAGCTTAAATGGCAAGGCTGGCTCTGACCCTTTTCCTGAGATGTAAGAATATTCTGCTGTAACAAAAGAAAATAAGTGTTTTACGATCAGTGAATCCAATGTAATCATGGTTACAACCTTCATTTTCATGTGTTTTTTTCCAAAATGGATTCTCATTTCCCTGGTCTCTTAATGATTCTCTGGGCAGCAGTGTGCACAAGATGCATCTGGTTCTGAGCTCTGTGTGATGTTCAGCTGGTCATATTTCCATGTTTGTCGGACAGTTGAACAGTTTTTGCTGTGTCTTGATGGACATAAACTAGAGTGTCTTTGGTTTTCTCCTTTGCTTTTTTACTCCCTCCCTACCCAATTCACTGCAGATTTAAATTCACTAAAGGCTGATCAAGGGGTACAAAAAGTGAGAGGATGGCTTTGACCTTTTTACAGGGGATGAAGAGATCAACACCATCAGTATATCAGTATCTTTGGAGTTAGCTCTTGAGGTTAAGAGAATAAAGTTAAATATTCTTATCTTGGAAAGATGAAGTTGATATTACTTTGTCAGTGTGTGGACTACTATTGTCAGGAGGAAATGTAATTATTAATCTCCTTTGGGGGTGTGTGAGTAAAAACAGCACCTGACTACCAGACCTATATTTAAAGTAGAATTAAAGCATGTTCCTATTTTTTTTTTTTTAATAGTGAGGAACAAGTTGCAAAGAGAAATCTGGAAGTTACTGGGCTCAGTGCAGAGGTAACTGTGTTAAGTTCTGCTCTAAGTGTTACCTTGGAGGGTCTTGCCTGGCTCTTTGCATCTCTGAAATGCAACACACAAGCCAGAAGACTTCACAGCAAAGTGTGGAGCAGGTTTCTGCAGTGCCTGGTCTATTCATCTGCATGTGTTAGCAACCCCAAAACAGAGATTAGGGAAATAACAGGGCCTCATTCAAGGCTGTTCCCATCTGGAAAAGGCGAATTTGCTGTTGTTGGGACTAGACCAATTAATGTATGAGGGTCTCTTGCTGCTGCAGCACTGGCAGGGTTGAAGCCAAGCTGGGTTAGGAGCTGGCTGCAGTGAAGGGTACCATTTCCTTGAGCTGCCTGGGTTTCCTTTTAGATTCCTTGTCTAAGGTTTTGTCTTCTGTAGGCTCTTCTCATATTTTGCAAGTCGATAACCAAGCTTGTAAGAAAAGGTGTACTGGGAGAAGGAACATGCTGTAAAAGCCTGGATCTTACATTATTCCTGACTCTTCTGTAGGCCAGTGGCAACTCCTGGCCAACAGGAGGACTTTATAGCTGCTACAGTGTCACAGAATGAGCTAGACCTTTCCATTGGCTGTCTTTGGGTTTCAGAGGAGTAGATGTTTACCCTGTCTTTGCTCTGCACCCTATGTATAGCTCAAAGTTCTCCTAGATGCCTTGTGACCACAAGCTTTTCCTGAAAAAATGGAACAAGATACCTTTTTGGCTGCCTTTAAACCATGGAAATTTTGCTGAGATTTTTCTGTGAAAGAGGAACAATACAACCTCAACAGAGAAGTTAATTATAGCAATGGAAATTTTTCTTAAAGGCTTTCTGATGTGAGGCTGGTATTGCTTTTCAGCAGGATAGAACTCTCAGAAATGCCACTTTTAATGAAAAATGCTTTAATGGCAAATACTTTCCACAGTGTAATGGTTATTCTTGGGTTTGTCTGAAGCATATTGAACCTCTGTATTTCTTTGTGGAGTTGTGTAACATGGTTTGGCTCTGTCTTTTCACTCTTGCTCAAGTGCAGTCCTAGTCTAGGTGAGGTGGGTGCCAGGGAAATCATGGGAACTGAATATGATAATGTTGTATTTAGGCTGGGCTTTGTGTTGAGCTGCTGCAGGGAGTAAGACAATTCTGAACCTTGGTCTTGGGGATATTTGCTTCTGCTACCTTCGCCCTTCTGAAGTAATGTGCCTTATTCTCATCTCTGCCTTAAACTCCATCCAGATTGAGCTACTCCTGATATATATGGGTTTAAATAGGTGATAATTCTCCTAAGAATTGATCCTGAGGGATGATTGCCAGGGGAGGACTGCCTTGGATGTAAGCAACAGGTCTCATCTTACACAGATACAAACCTAAAGCGGGGTTCTAGCAACAGAACACTCTTTCTTTTTGTGTAATGATGATGTTTTTGAGAAGGCAGAAATTTTCATATAGCTGAGGTATCCCATCTGTTCTTACTCTATTCGACCTCTGAAAAGCCCAAACTGTACTTTATTTTCTGAGTTTGTTGTGTCAGACTTGCTGAGTTCCTTTTCTTTTCTGGAAATATCTGCAACTATGAATAAGGAAGGCTTATGCTGGCTGGGGAGGTGTGAAGCAAGTGGCCAGGCTGGGATATGGTGTCAGATTGCTGCTGGCACTAATAAAAGGACTGATAATCTAGTCATGTTTTTCAATACTCAAGGAACTTCTAAGGCCTTAATACAGTGGGGAGGAGGGGAAGGCAGTGGAGAAGGGACTGGCCACAAATACATTCACCTATAAACCTGCAAAATAAAACAAGTTAAGGGCTTTGTAGGTCACTATGATACTCTCTTTGGGATCTCATGGTACAGTGAGATTTGAGAGGCTGTGGCCAGAGCTGGGACAACTCCTCCAGCACCATGCTGTGCCTGACAGGCACCTGTCTTTTTTACACCACAGGTAGTGAGGTGGTGGGATTCTGCCTTTTGATGCCATGATGACTGCCAGTACAAGTGGGATCCCAGGGGATTAGATACAGTCATGAAGGAGAAGCTCATCAGTGGCTGTTGATCATGCAAACATTTACTTTGAAGGAAATTGTTCAGAAAGAGGTTCTGCACTTGGATGGAGCTTTTCTCTTGAGTGCTGGGGCTCCTAAAGTCTGGGTTCTGCTACAGCACTGAGACAGCCCCTTTTTGGCAATGCTCAGACCTCAGCCCATGGGTAGGTTTTGGCTCATGGCTAACTTTCATGTCTGCATCTCCTGGAGGCCCAGTAGACATGCTCTAGGTGTGTCTAAGATCACTGTAATAACACTGAGCATGACTTCTCAAGGGTGTTGAGACCTGTCCTCTTCCTTCTGAGCATCTCAATGGCTGGACATGTATGTGAGAGACCTGGGGTTTTGGTGGCCCATGGCTTCTACTTCCAGTGCTACTCTTTCACATGAACTAGTCTTGGATTCAAAATAAATGTTTAGGCCTAGAACCAGAGCTTAGCAGTTGTCAGTCCACAGGGCAAAACCCGGTCCCTGCTTGCTTTTCTCTTTTGGGCCCTGTGAGTCTAGTGTGGTAGCGTGGTCTGAGGGAACCCTTCACTTCTGGAGGATGTGGATGGAGAGCACGGGCTTCAGTCCTTCCTGGCTGTGCTGCTCTGCAGGTGAGGGTGCCTGAACCACGTGTCTCTTCAGGGCCTGGGATGCCTCCCTTTCTGCTGAGCTTCAGGGAAAAAAAGGGAGCTTATCCGTGCCCAAAGAATTGTGTCAAGTTCCCACTGCAGGAACAAATTAAGGGTGAATCCACCAGTTGGAGGCCTGTTGTGGCAGAAGCTTCTGTTTACTGCCTGAAAAGTTATAGACTCAGCAACATGAGTTATGGAGCCTTCTCTAGCACCCATAAATCTTGGAGGAGAATCAGAGTCTTCAGCTATGTACCCACCCAGGCTAATACCATTTCTTGCAGCTGGAATTAATCATGGCATTAGGCAAACAACAGGGGTTCATTAGGACCAAAGGTGACTTTAATTTAATTGAAATATAACTTGGCAAGTAAAGAAGCGATCCAGTTCACAACACCTAATGGGAGGTCTGGGTTATATATGGAAAAGTTAATGACCGTAAAAATATCCAAACAACATATTTGTGCACGTGTTCCAGTAAAACTCTGAGCCAACTACTTTTTAATGGTTTGAGTTTTCAGATGTATATATTAATGTTCTTAAAATAAGAATAAGACTATATGAGTGTGCACAGCATAGAAATATGAGGTGAGTGAGGGTATGAGGGAGAGGAGCCTTATAGTCAGGACAGCACTGGTGGAAGCCACCTTCCTCCCTGTGCTGGAGGATGCTGCTAAACCTCTTCTGTCCCCACAGCGTGTGTCTGTGTAATGGATGTTACAGTCTTGCTCTTAGAGGTGGAGGAATAAAAGCTCTTACCTGCTTTTGTGGTATTTGGGTAAAGATGCCATACAAATGTACCTGAAACGGATGTTTGGAGGTTTTGGCAGTTTCATGTGTTTAGATTTCATACAACCACATGAGCCCAAGAAATAAATGAAAATCCTTCAATTAATGATATTGGCATTCCCTTGTGAATGACCACCCACAGCCCCCAAAATAATCATATTTAAATACCAGTTAAATCAGCCTGTAAATCAGTGTGACAACACAGGTCTTTTAACCTTCCCTCTCCTGTAGAACAGGTCCTCCCATTTCTGCATGCACAGAGCCTCATAAACTGACTCCTACATAAAATATTATTTATATTTTATTAGGTAAATATATGACAGTATGCACACATCGGTGGGCTGTGACATCATAGGACCAGCCTGCAGAGTATGTACTGTGTAGCTTTATACCTATTTTATTTCCCAGGCTGTTTTTTGTAGAGAAGGGGCCATCTATATTTTCATGGGCATGCAATCTGTATATCTGGTGGTGAGTGTGAATCTCTACTTTGGAACAGACCACTGGAAATAAAACTATATGCCCACAGATTTTATTTTTTTTCTTCCCTTTTCACTGGTGTTTTTCCTTCCCCTAAACTTCTTGTGAAAGAGCTCATCTGATGGGCCATGAAGGAACATCTTGTAATTGATTTCTCATAAGCTGGCCAGCGCTGGTACTGTGATGCCAACATTGTGGAAGCTTGTGAGATGCTTGATTCTTCACTGCTTGGAGTGAGAACCATCACGGCTGAAAAAGACCTTTAAGATCATGGAGTCTGACCATTAACATAACACTGCCAGGTTCAGCACAAACCGTGTCCCTAAGCACCACCTTAACATCTGTGTATTTTTTGAACACTTCCAGGAACAATGATTCCATCACTTCCCTGGGTAGCCTGTTTTTATGCTTGGCCACCCTTCCAGCAAAGAAATTTTTCCCAATATCGATTAGGTGAAAGTAAAGAGTCTTAGATGATGGTGAGTTAGGAGTGAATAGTAGAAGAATATTTATGCATGAAGAGAAAAAAAAGTGGAGGGGGGGGGAAACAGAAGTAAGATAGAGGACAGAGAAAGAAAAGTTCATGTGGGAGATTTTAGCTGAATGCATTGCTTGCTGTTATCACTTTGCACAGGTCACTTGGGGTGGTTCTATGCTGAAAGGGACAGCAATGAGCCACTTGGAGAGCACACAGGCAGGCACTGGGCAAGAAAAGAATCCATCTCTTGATGGCTCGGCTGAGATTGCCATATGGTTTTGCTTAGATGGTGCCTCTTGGGGTTTGCTCTGTCTTTCGGTGGCCCGCGTGCCTGTTTCTCATTTCAGCAGTTTCTCTGATGGTTTTATCTCCACGTCCTTTGGGTTTTGGACTACTGGGGAAAAGACAGTCTTTTCACCAGCTGACTTGAGCCTTCAGCAGGGCTCACGTTGTAGTCAAGCAGGCTTTAAGCATTTCCTTTTCAGTAAAGCAGTTGTCTCAGAAGTTTTGTGAAACCCACAGTTTGTAAGCAGGAAAAGGAAAATGAGATAAGGTGACAAATGAAAAACTTGCTGCAGACAGGAGATGGTGGACTTCCAAGCCCCAAGGGGAGGAGCAGGACTGAATGCTCATACTGAACCCCTTTCATTATTGCCACAGCAGATGAGAGATAAGAGCAGAAATGACTGCCTATCTCTGGTTTTAGCACGGAAATGTGTCTGCCAGACACCTCCTCCCTGTGCTGGAGCTGTCTCCAAAGGGATCTCCCCAAAAGGGGGAGCTTTTAGCCCACCATATGGTGTGTCCCCCACTGGCTGGCCTGTTTCACTGTGTTGGAGACCCTGTTGGACAGAAAGTGTGTTTTGCACCTTATGGTTACCCCTAAAACTCATCCATCCTCTTTGGTATGGGGAAAATGAGGAGTAAAAGCAGCCCCATTTCACATAAAAAGCCATGGCTTAAGTTCCTTATCAGAGCTCTGCCACCCCTGAAGACTTAGAAAATTTTGTACCAGAGGAGGTTACTTGTCTTCTGTTATTGCAGGGACACAGCAGCACAGGGACGCAAACTGACTTTGAGGTCCTGGTAGGGTCCCACATGACAGCTCTTCCCATGCCTCCTCCTCCTGACATCTGCTAACATCCCTCTGTGGTGCCTCAAAAGGCCAAAATGCCACCAGAAGTGTGCTTATTTTTAACTGCTGATGGCATATTTGACCTTCCCCAGCACTTTTTGGTACCTGATGTCTTGACTACCTTCACATGTGTGGCCCTGCATCTGTAAAGCAACCTTAAAGGACTTGACTTTAGACAGCTGCCAACCAGTGTGTGGGAGCATGATCCTGCCACCTTTCCTGGCCTGGTGCTGCCCGTGTCAGCTGATACCTGGCACAGCCTCCCTCTGCAGCACAATGACTCCATGCAGCCTCTGTGGTTGTTGTAGGGGTGCAAGCAGAATGACCTGTGCAAAACCTGTGTGGTGAGTGTGTTTGTTCAGCACTGTGGTGGCCTGGTGTTGGCTTGGTGCCCTTCAGCTTGGCCGAGAAGCCAGGCAGAATGCAAGTGAGCCAGCTGGTTGTCCTTGGAAACTTCCTGGGAAGAAATCTCGGTTGGTCTTAGCCCTGCTCTGCTCCTCTAGAGCTCCTGGGTGCCTTGCACTGGAAGCGTGGTTCTCCTCACAGGCTTTGCTCTGACTCCCTGCAGCCTTCGGGGCTAAACTTCTGTGGCTCTTCCTGATCTGTTGGGCACTGGAGGCTGTGAGAGGCACCATGGGTCAGGCAGAGAAGGAGTGAGGAGTGGATTGAGTGAGATGCTGGGATGACACCCTGGTTCCTCCATTGCTTCACCCTCAGCTGTCTTACCAGGATGGATGTGACTATTGTTGCAAGCTTGTTTGTGTGCAAACCTGTGAGGAATGAAGGGTGTTGGGCTCAAGCCCAAGCTCTGGCTCAAGTTCTGGGGACTGAATGTGTCTGTCCTCATTCCTTCCTTACTCCCCAGTTTGCTACTCACTGAGCAAAGCCAGCAGTGAGGCTGAAAACCAAGGAGTTGATGGGGCTCAATTTGCTTTTCTGGGCTTCTGTGCAAAGTAGAATTTGTCAGAAGGTAAATGAGGTAAACTAGTTCCTAATTAGTCTGCACAAAGGGTCTGATGCTATAAATGTAGAGTGAGCACTATAAATCCAGCTCCTAGCCCGCTGCGTGGTAATTTCCCCATATAGACAAGCCTCAAGTCACAATTCATTATGGCTCTGCTTCATAGACCCTCCGATGTTGTGCTTCCCCTTTGCTGAGGGCAGATTGTCAAGCTGTGACCCTGCCTTAGTTAATTAACCTTCAAATGGGATTTATTTTCCCTTAGTTACTTGTGTGTGCACACATTTGGTAATAATGACTGTCCGCTTTCCTCGCGCTCGCTAAAAGGGGAGTAAGTCATTTGTTACAGTGTTTTACCAGGAGTAAAAAAATAAAATAAAAAAAACCCAGGCCTCAACTTTCATGGAAAATTGATAGCTTTATGCCAGAAAGAGACAGTTCCATCACAGCCACTTCTTCAGCTGTCTGCAAATATTTGAAACCCTGAGATATTTAATGTTTTTCAGATGGCGATAAATCTGCAACAGTGTGGGCTCGCTCGAGCTTAGTGAGAGATGAAGTGAGATAGGAGAAAACGCATGAGCCAGCACGGGAGAGGTATTGCTGCTCACACTTCTGCTGATGTCAGGACAGGTTTTCAGGACCTTCCAACATACCAGCTGGCTTCTCTTCGCCAGGGAAAAATATACACAAATGTGAGCTTCCAGTTCATTTCCCATCCAGTTGTGAGCTAAATGTTTGCTTTTTTTTGCTTCTCCCCCCTCTTTTTATTATTTTTGCAATCTGACATTAAAAATATGAACCTACAGCTGGGGAAGAAGAAATGTTACTGGCTGAAAGGTTTTTTTTTTTTTTTGCATCTGTCAAGCCTGAGACATTGCTCAGGGTTTGTTTGTTTAACCTTTTATTTGCTGTGCAGAACCTTGGTGGCAAGTTGCAGAATGTGGTTTGGTCACAGATGCGTTGGTGTTTTACATTAGGTCTTTTTTAAGGAGGAAAAAATAGTCAGAGCATTCCCATGTGCTTTGCTTGCAGCTTTGCCTCTGCTTGGGGTAAGCCTTGGATATCTTCCTCTGTTCCTCTGATAGACCTGATGTGCCTGGGGGCTGGTCTGCAGGGAGGTGAATGGTCCAGGGGAAGGTTCTGGAATGGCAGGGACCTTGAGGGCAGGAATGAAGTGACACATGCATCTGGAATGAAGGTTGAGAAGGGACAGGAGGGGATCCTGACTGGCTTTCAATACACTGGGAGTGTGCATGTCTCACAAGCAGAGAAGTGTGGTGCCAAGCTGGGGAAATACAGTGAGGTGCAGATCCTGAACCGAGTAAATTGTCATCATCCTGAAATATGGATGACAAGATCTCTGCGGCAGAGCCTGGTAGCACTGGAACAGGAGGCCACCTGAATATTTTCTTATTTATTTTCCTTTGGAATTATGGAGTAAAACAATTATTGCAGAAAATGCTGGTTTATTTGTTGGGAGGAATTGAAAAGCAGTCTGGTTCTCCAGATACCAGCACCTTTCACAGCCTGGAATGGCAGAGGGACTGGGCTGGAGCTCAGTTTGGGTTTCGTGCTCTCAGCCTGCCATGGCTAAATCGAATCCCCCCACCGCAGCTGTGATTCACTGATGGGTTTTGTCCAAGTGTCTGTTCACGAAGTTTTAAAGAGACAGAAACACCTCAGCAATTTGATTTTGGCAAACAGCTGTGAGCCAAGTGTGGAACAACAACAAAAAAAAATCCCTGTAAAAATCAGGGAAAATGCCTGCAAATTTCCACACATTTCACAGAGGCGGTGTGGTCTCAGAGGCAGCAGGGTGGTCTGGATGTTTTAGCACTGGTGTAGAAAACAGGCGCTCCTGTGCTCAAATGCCAGCTCCACCACTGATGGGCCATTTCACCTTGGCCAAGGCACTTGACCTTTCCATGTGTTGGTTCCTCTACTCTTCTTTTTCCCCTTTTTTACTTTAAAAATGAGAATTAGTGGGCCCAAATCTGGGTGGTGGCCAGCCTAGGCCTGGCACAGCCAGGGAAGGTGGGGCAAAGGTGGCTGTGTTCCCAGGTTTCAAGGGAGGCCAGGGACTGAGGATGTTCCAGGAATGAAGAGCATCTTTGACCTCGACGGAGGCCCCGATCCTGCAGCACAAGCTGTTAATGCTTAGCTACCTCCCTGCTCTGCTCAAGTATCCCAGAAAAGGGAAGAGGTTTCTCTAGCACCCGGGCAGCCTGGGTTTGGCAAAGCCCGAGCAGTCTCCACACCCTGCTTTTACATATTCATGCCTATCCAAAATGTTCCCTTCTGGGCTGGACTTTCCCAGGCTTCACCTCTGGTCTGTGAATTCTTGAATTGTGGGAGAAGAAACTGTTTTGAAAAGGGTGAGTTTTTTTTTTAAGGCACATCTGGAGCAGCTAAAATGGCCTAATGCTGTCTGGAGTGGTGGGGTGAAGGGGGAACAGTTGTGGGGAGGTGCAGGGTCTTGTTGGGCTATGAGTTTGGGGACAGAGTGAGAAAGCAACCCAGGCATCTTGGCTGTCCTCTTTCCTGGGCAGTTGCCTCCCCTGCCTGTCTTCTTACTGACAATCCCAATTCCTCTGTTGTTGAATGAATGGAAAAACTCCAGTAAGAATTGATCCAGGCCCTAAATTTTGAGCTCTTTGAGGACATCCAGAGCCTACTGCCAAGTTCAGCAGAGCCTTGTAAAATGTGCATTTCAGTTACTGTTGCTTTTTTCTCTTCTGGTATTTCAAGAACAGGATTAGGAATACAGGTGAAATAACCAGGGAGAAATTAGAATAATTGGTAGCTCAGGTGTGCCAAAGTTGAGGATAAGTTGAACAATTGTTTCTCCTGATCTTTGTCCTGCTGGTGTTCATGGCACAAAATGTGCAGCTGAGAAGGAGCTGCTGTTCTCAGGATTTTATCCCCTTTCTGCCAGTGAGCATCCCTGAGTGGCTGCTGGCAGAGAGCTGCGGGCCCCTGAACAACTGTAAATCAAACCCCCTCCAGGGCAGTTCCAACTTGCATCCAGAGCTGGTTTTGGTGTCACAGACTCCAGAGGATGTGAGGTGCTCTGTGTCTCTCCTCGCTTCTCCTGGGCTTACACCCACTGCAGTTACTGTACAACAAACAGGATATGTGGTGGAGGTAACAGTGCTCTTTTGACTGAGACCATCTGAAGTGGAAACACCAATATAATTTAAGGCTTCTGTCTTTTTAAAACTTGTATTGGTTTTATTCTGGATTTAATTTTCCCTTCTCCCATTTTTCAGCTTAACAGGGACCTAGCCACAAGTCAGGCTGCCTTACTCCAGTGTTAGCTCCTGCCAATCCTGCCCTGAAAAGTGAATAACTGGAGAGCTACCTAGCAGAATAGTCAACGAATGCTTAACATAGCTCTCTTGGAAACAAATATTATTTGCTTTCCTAGATCCACCCAAATAATGTTGTTTGTTCTGCATAATTAGCTTAAAAAGAGCTAACTGTGTATCATCTTAATATTATGAAAATGTTCTTTAAGTATGGAAAGTTCTAGGCTGTTGGATTCGGAGTCTGACCTGCATGACTTGAATTTTAATAACCATCTTTGCTCAATAAAAGCACCCTTGTCTCTGATGAGGAATCCTCCTTATATTCCAATTAATGCATTTCCTGGAAATTCTGCTTTCTTGTAGCACACTGTTTTAGGGCAGTTAAGCAGAAAGTAATAATGCAGTATTTTGTTGTAAGATGATGTTATTTTTACAGGCTGTAGTCACAATGCTTTTCCTGACATTTTATGGTATATTATTAATAGCAATGGGAACCAAAATACTTTTGCCAAGGATTGAAATGGTTCTAATATGTTTCATAGCATGTTGTCCATGCTTTTTATCCTTTCTCTTATTTCTTTGTATCCAGGTCCAACAAAGCACTTAAACAAAGCACTATACGAATTCTTTGACAACCCATTTCCCCCTTGCTGTCCCCTAACCCCTGTTTGGAAATTGAAGCTTTGTCAAAAATGAAATTTTTAACAAAAAATTTCTCCTTAGCTTGTGTTTTCTGTGGGGAGTGATTCGTCCCAGCAGCACTTTGGTTAAGACATAAAAATGGGACCTGAGTGTGACTCCATACTTTACTCTGCTGGGAGAGGTGTAGGGTTTGGGGCAAGGCACCCCTGGAGAGTGGAACAGTCTCCAGTAGGAATCTGGTTCTCTTGCAAGCCTTGGTTTGGGCTGCTCAGGGTTTTCTGAACAGTATAAGAGTGTGTTGAGCAGGGCTATAACACCAAGTCCTTGTGCCCCTGGATGGAGTGTAAAAGGCACTGCTCCAGGTTTGATGGACAATGCAGAGAGCAGAGAGCTCTGGTTTCTTCAGCAGTGGTCCTGGGGCTTTTCACCCCCGGGGGTGATCCATAGACTCACAGACTGTTGTTTGAGACTGCCATGGAGCCACGATCCACTTGTTGATCCCCCTTGCAGAGTGGGCAAGGGCTGGCACATCTCTCCTCCTGTAGCCTTGGCTCTTCTTCCATGTTTGTTGCAGGAAGAAACTTGCAATGGATGAAACAATATTCATGAGATGGGAAATTGACCGAAGGTCTAGCTCTTGTGTGTAATCACAGGCTTAATTTTCAGTCATTTGACCTGCTGCTTTGAGGTCTGACTTGCTCCACTCTTTATAGCAGCCTTTAAATCTATCAGTAGGTGTTTGCACCTCATCTTTGCCGCACTTGAAACCAGCAGCAAATGTATCTGAATACATGTGGCATCTTTCCATTTCCCTTGGAAACCCCTTCAAGGAATCCCCACAATCTAGCGAGGTTTATAGGCTCTTTGTCTGCTTTTTGACTGAGAGTTAGGGTTTTTAAAATTCCTCTAAGGTACCAGAGCCCCCTTTCTGGAGAGGGGCATTCATTGCCAATGCTACTGAAGATGGGAAATACATGGTTTTGGTTCAGGTATTTAAATGAGCAGCTGAGCCTGGTGGCAAAGCTGAAGGAACAAGAACCTTGGTACTGGAGAGGCAAAGAGAGCTTGCACTGAAAGCCTGTCCCAGTGTGCTGAACAGCCCCTTCACCATCTCATGGAGCTGCAGCACTCTGGGGACACTCCCTGTGTTATAAATGGACTTTGTGGCTTCTCGTGCGCATCCAGTGAAGCACAGGCAGAGCTGTGCACGTATTTTGACAACTTTTAATTAACATACCATAGCTGCTTAAGTGTTATGACAATGTTCTGTGATTACAGGTCTCAAGAGACATTCAATGCTTTGGAACAAACTAGTTTCTGGCCTAAAGTGTCTCAGGTTAGCTGGGGTTGCACCATTGATGGATTTGACCCCATGAGTTCGATGGCTCCAGCAGGCTGTTTGCAAGAGTCAAACTCTGGCAAATGATCGACTCTGAGCTCAGTTGGAAAAGCTTGTGAAATGAAATCACAGTGCTTTGCCCATTAGGCTTGGGATGAAAAGCGAGCCTGAGAGCTGCCAGTGGCTCGTATTTCATGTGCAGAGATTTACTTGTATTAGTTAAGATTGTGATGAGTTTGAGAAAGAGAGAGGGAGACAATCTGTAAGCCAGCACAGAAATAATACTTCCCTATAGTAAGTGTATAATGAGCACTGTTGCTTTTATTGGATTGAATAAATTCAGATTGTTTTTAAGATATACATGTTTTGAACAGTGAACTATATCACTTGTGATTGACCTCCTGTGTTATTTTTACATCACTTCTTATTTCTCTACATCCTAAGTTTGCTTCTGAGACTTTTGTTCCTATTCCTCTGCTCTTTTCCTTTCACACCTCTTCCCTTAATCTTTCCTGCTCTGGCTTTGGAAGCCTGTTTGCTTTTAATGGACATCTAATATTTGTCATAGAGTGCACACTTTGCACTAAGCAGGTCTCTAGGTGTGATTACAGAACATGTAAGCAAACTTGAGCTGGTTTTAATCAGAAAGCAATGTAACCATGGCTTCAAAGAGCTTTAAAGAGCTTTGCTTATGCTGTGGCTTGCAGCAGCTACCTTGACCACTGCAGCTCTATCCTTCGTTGCTTTGTGCTTGTTGTGGTAGCTCAGGTCATCTGGCAATTAGATCTTACAGAAAGAGCAAATTCATCTGCAATGCTGAGTCTGGCACAGAGTCCCCACCACAGCTGCATGCCACAGTCCTGCCTGTTTGCTGACAGATTCCCTGTAACTTGAAGGTTTTGGCTCCTGAATCCAATGGTTGAGGTCAAGAATTTAATTGAACTTTGGCCATCTACTGGATCTCTTCCAGAGCAAGTGATCTCTCTCACAGTAAGCAAGGGAGGCTATTTCAGCTGATTTAATGTTCCTTGGCTTTGGATGTTACTTCCTCTTTGGTACGGAATTTTATTTTTGCCAGGCTCTGCATTTGGTGACTAGAACAAAATACAGATCCTGACAGTTTCTTTGGGAAATGGTAGATGTGTTTCAAAGCTTGGGCAGGTGATTTCAGACCCATTGTCTGAGAAATCAGGGGTTGGATGCTTAATTAATTTGACTTCAGGGGGCCTGACTTTGTGAATGAGCTGAGGATTTCTCTGCCTTCTGGACATCTTCTAATGCTCCCCACAGAGCATCCTTCAGTATTGTTGACCCTTAACAAGCAGTGGGAATGAGGATGAGTATTGTTGACCCTTAACAAGCAGTGGGAATGAGGATGTAGTATGGTTTATAATTTACCTGTGCTTTCATTGGACGCAAGAGCAGAGGGGGGGACCAGTCTGTGAGCAGGAAAAACCCAACAAATGTACTTTGTGCTCTAACACACTTCCAGACTCATTCTGATCTGTTTTCCCCAACTATCTGTATGCAAACAGGAATGGCTGGGGAATACTGGAGTCAATGGACGAATGTCATGGTCCAGAGGTTACACTGAATTTTAGAGTAAGAGACAGAGATAAGAGATAAATCTTAAATATATATATATAATGTATATAAATGTTTCGATTCTGGAATTCCCCTGCTGCTTGTCTTGTGTGGAAGTACTCATCCTTATCTGTAGTGGATGTACTAGAGATATACATGCAGATGGAGCATTAAGAGATCAGAAAATTCCTCAAATCTCATTTATGGCAGGACTAGGTACCAAACTGGTTTTAAAGAAGGTTGCATTGAAACTGTTGAGAAGCTCTTGGAGAACTTCTGACAGAAAACTGGGATTTCAACCAAGAGGATTTGATTCCCTGGGGTAATTTCTGGTTTTCATCAGACCCTGATCATACAATGTAGCTCTCTGCATACCTCCATTGTTCATCAAACTGGGCAAGCATGGAATATTTTTTGCTCCAATACCTTTTGCCAAAATTTCTGTTTATATATATATAAAAGAAAAGAAAAGCTGATTATTATTTTTACCAGCTCTCCTTCTTCTCCCTTTGTGTGCATAAAGCTTCTGTAACACATGTTCAGCTAGGATATCTCTAGGCAGGTTCATTTCTGTGCTAAATAACCATGGCAAGTGAGAGGAAAGCAGCAGTGTCCTTCTTTCAGTGTAACTCCGTGCCCCTCCAAGGATTTGGAGAACAATTAAAAAGCAATCAGCTATAGGAGGAAGAGGCCAGGAGAAATGAGAATAGTGGGGATAGAGTTTGCCTTCAATCACGGCTGCAGCAGCAAAGGCATGTGCTATCAGACCTGCCAGGAAGTTTCAGACCATGGGGTGAAGACAAAGTGGAATGAAACTCCTTGCAAGGGCAGAGCTGCTGTTCATGGGCACGAAAGACCAGGTCATTACAAGGCAGAGAATGGCATCCCTTGTGTGTGGGTCACACTTGTGTCCATGTGATTCCTGAGCAGTTTACATCCTGTTGCTTGAGTTGCTTCCTGGGTTGGGGGGAATATCCTCTGCTCAGCTGGAATCTAGAGGTAGGGTGGTTCCACGAGAACATCCCTGCATTTTTTAGGTTTAAGTCTTCATTAGGATTCTGTTTCACAAACATGTTTTGCAGGCTGTTTTCAGACAAAGATCCTGCCAGAAGTCCACAGTGCAGGTCACTCCAAACCTGTTGATGTTACCCTCTTCCCTGCCCCTCACTTTGAAAATGTTTTTTTCATTTGTTCCACCGTGACTTTTGAACTGCCCCTGTTTTAAGACTAAAATGAGAGAGATAAAATGTTTTTAATTTTAATTAAAACAAAGTTTATTTTATTTCATTAGCTAGCCATGTTATTTCAGGGCTTGACAATAAAGTTATATGTTACCCTGTGGGTACTTCTAATTGTGTTACGAGGTTTCTAGTTCATTCTGTCCAGAACAGTTTGACTCCTGTGCTGAGCTCCATCCTCCTGCAGGCTTGAACCAGCACAGCTAATGAAAAACACTCCAGTAATAACAGGGGGCTCTCAAGGGCTCTGGATAATTGGGGAGAGGTACTATTAATTTTACTGGAAGGCAAGTCAGCTGAGCTCTGAGAGCCTACTGCTAAAGATACCAAGAAAGAAGACCTAATCATTTTGGAGGAAAGATAAGAACGTGGAAGCTGGTCAAAGTAAACCTGCAGATCTAGAGAAAATATTCTGTCAGTAAATGTCAATATAGGGTCAAGTCAGACTGAGAGAGCTCTTGGTCTAATGCATTCCTGTGAGTGAGCCAGGAGGTGAGATCCTCTCCTGCCATGCTGTTGGGAGCTGCATTCCCAATGGTGCAAGTTCTAAGAGACCAGTGGGAAAATATAATTCTCGGAGTGGAAACTTGGGACTGTCAAGGCTTTTAAAAAGTTTTTTTCCCTCCTGTGTGCAGGAATAGTTTCTGCTTTACCCTAGGAATATTTGGTCCAGTCCTGGACACCTGGTCCCTCTGCTGCCTCTGGCAGCATCGGCACAACATGCTTTGAAAAGAGAGATAGGAAACCAAGAGGAGGCTGCTGGGGGTCATGCTCCCTGCGCACAAAGCCTTTTCCCATTCATTAGGAGTTACAGATTTGCTTAAATCCCAATCATAAATCCTGGTATCTTGTGCAGTGTGAACCCAGGGTGGCTGTAAAACACTTTTGCAGGGGAACCTGAATAGAGAATTACACCGATTTAGAGGTGTTTTGTCTGCTGTCCCTGGTATAACTGCAGTTACTGCTGCTGAAGTTTTGGTGCCTGGAATTTATTTGCTCCAGCAGAGAAGGTGCAAAGGGAGAGGTGTGACAGTTTAATTCTTCTCTTGTGTTCCTTGCAAAGTTATAATGTTTTCAAGAAAATATTTAATAGGCATTTAAAGCTAAATGAATCATGTGTGGAATGGAAGGGTGTTTTGAGGATAGTTGGTAAGGCAGGATAGAGGAGGTTCGTGTTCTCTTACTTTGTTCCAGGGATCAGGACTACGGAAGGCAGATAGGAGCCTAATTTCCAGTGAGCCAGCCAGGTACCTCTGACTCAATGGATCAAATCTCTTTATGTCTCTTTTCTGTCTTATTTGGTGGTGTGTGGGGAGGTATTATCTCAAGGCTTGGGTAGTGCATCAGCTATCTTGTTAATTTACCTCCTGGTTTCTCTTGTTGGTTGGCATTGTAGACTTGCATAATTTTATAAAAATATGAAATTCTTTTAAGTTGTTTGATCCAGTTTGGATTTCCAACTGGATTGCACTGTGCTTAACCTTCAGTATGTTATTGTTTTAGTAGTTTTGTCCAATATGAATAACACCTTATACCATAACATCCTCAGTGGATGTAGAAAGAAGTTCCAGAAAGAATTGAAGAGGGTTCCAGGAAAGTCAAGCTGTATTTCTTGTTTGATTTTTCTGTTTAGCCTCTTAAAGTAGCCAGAGAAGGGGGAATAAAAACATTACAAAGGATATGTTGCTGGATAAAAGATATTCCATTACAAACCCTGTCAACATTAATAACTTGCATCTCTTCAACAGTGCTCCGAGCTGTCAATAAGAAACAGCAATGAACCAAGAATAAAACTGATCTGTCAGAAAGCAGATTGTATCAGAAAGATAATAGAATCAAATTAATTTATGACGAGGAGATTTCACAACAGACAACCAGGCAGTACTGAAAACCACAGTCCAATGTAATCCCTTTGAAGAAATGTTGTACTTATTACAGCTGTGATGATTGCAAATGTTTGGTTTGAAAGGCTGTTGCAGTTTGGAGGAAAAAACCCAGGCTATTTATGGTCTTCAGTTTTTAAAGATGGGAGCTAAAGAAAATAAGCCTGAAGAAATGTGAGCTGAAGCTTAATATTTCCATCTTCATTTAAGAAGAGGTGGTTAGAAAATAGACCTGCCAGCCTGAGGGAAATTTGGATGTGTCAACATTTTGTTGGGTTTTTGAAATTTTTGCTTCCTGGTTAAGATTAACAAGTCAAAATAACCTGTTTCCACTGAATAAGAAGTTTTGGTTTAATAGTGTCAAGATATTTAACTCTGTCATTCTCTTCACAAAATTAAACTGCGTCAAAAAATTCTTTAATTTGCAATGACCATTTTGACTTGGAGAAGCATGATTTTAAACTCAATTTGGTCCAGAATATTTCACTTCCGAGTGGAAAATGAAACGTATTTTGAAAGGATGCCTTCCATTTCATAGCTCTGTTTTCCTAGGATTTGACATTTTCTCTTGTTTGGGGAATGGGAGAAGGAAAGGGTCACCTGGATTAAACAATAGTTTATGGTGGAGGAGAGGAAAGAAAAGAAAACTCCTTGTAATGCAAAATTAGGACTATATCTGTACTCCAACTTTAATTTTGTTAGTAGTTAATGCATGTGAAGCTGTCAATCTCCCATGATTTGAGATCTCCCCTCATTACTCTCTGTGATCCTGATCTTCCTTTCCCAGTCCATGACACTGGATAGGGCACACAGCTGGGCTGCCTTTGGCGTGGGATCAAGTCCATGTTGTCCAGTATGATCTGGGAGGTCTATGACTTACTTTTGTTAGTCCTGGTCTTGCCTTAAACCTGACCTGAGAAGGGTGAATATGGTAATATACAGCAGGGTGAATATGATCATATACTCAGTACTCTCATCCTTGAACCAAAGCAAGCGAGGAACAACCAAAGCAGTCTTGGGTGTGCCTTGTCTTTTTGCACATCCTGCATCATCCTGTTTGACAGAGGAAAAATATCCCCTCTGCTGTACCTGAGTGGGGCCCCTGAGTTCTCAAACAGCCCAATACTGACTTTGAAGCCTAAGATGTGTCAGCACTGCCTTCCCCCAAAGGAGAGGGAGCTGGGTGCTCTTGAGAATTGTGTCAAGGGCTGTTCCCATCCCTGCATGCCTGGAAAACAGCAGACTGTGGGAATGTGGTGTTGGTCTTGCTGTGACTGGTACCCAAGGAAGTCTGAACCCATGGTTTAGGGAATAAGAGCATGGAGGCCTGGAGCTTCCCTTCCTGTGCCTGGGACTGTGTGTGTTGTGGTGGGAAGCCCTGCTGGCTGTTTCGGAGCAGGTGCTGTGTGTGGGGGAGGCATTGCTCCCTCCCCTTCCTCCTCCACCCTCTTTCGTTGCCCACAAAGAGACCTGTGCTCCAGCTGAAATGAACTTCCTGCAGTGGCTCCAGATGTGTTTGAGGAGCTTTTCACCACCCCATCCTGTCTTTGCTGGAAGTTTCTGCCATCAGTGTTGCTGGATGTGGAAATCTGTGGCTGCAATCAAACTGAGGGGTGGGAATACCCAGCAGAGAAGTAAGAGAGGAAAAAGGTGCCCACCACATCTTTCTTCTCTCTAGCCCCCTGTGTTGCTTACAAATCAAAATAAGCAACCTAAATTTAAACTGTGCTTTTAAAGGGATGAATCCCTTGGTTCCTTCTTGCCTGTGCCTGCCAGGCTGTGTGTGGGCACTGTCCACAGTGCACTTAGCACTGACTCCCCTCCAGCTTAATGACAAGTTCTCACTTTGTTTGTTGTTGTTTGTTTTGTTTTTTCTCCTTCCAGCCAAGCTGACATTTAATTCTGCCTCAGCCAGTTAAATATAACCCTGAAACCTGTGGGTGAGAAAATGTGGCTCTCTGTCACGCTCATTTCAGAGGAGCCAATTAGCAATGGTGATCCTTGGGACTTGGCAGGCTCTTCCTGGGCACCTGGCAGCCCTGTCCCTGCCTGTCATTCTTGGGATAATGTGCTAGGAAATGGTCTTGTGGTTTACTAAGAAAAGCAAAACAAACTCCCTCTTCCCCGCCTTTGCAACCCAACAACCTGTGGGCATAATTGATTTGCAAGATTTGCAGTCAGGATGTGGCTTTGGTGCAGATGAAGCTGGTGAATAGCCTGCTCCTTACTGGCTCTTTGCCTTGTTCTCCCTGGTCCAGCAATTTTCCATATCCAAAGGCATCCAGTTTGGAGGTGCTGAGGGGACATAACTCTCTTTTCTACCTCACCCCTTCTTTCACCACCTTAACTCCCCTTCCCTCTTTCCTGCTGCAGTGCTGGTACTATTCCTCCTGTCCCTGTGATCTCTTTACCAGGAATCACTGTCCTCCCAGGTGCAAATACACTACGCACTGTCCTGGGTCAATCCACAGTGTGTCCAACCCAGTGCTGTGTGTGGGTCTGCTTGCTGAAGTTGGGAAAAACAAGATGAGAGTAGAGTGGTTCTTCTCCTGACACTTCCTTTATGCAGAAAGTTTAGCAGTATGGTGGGGTGGAATCAGTGATGGGTCTGGCATTGAATTTCTTTTGTCCTCTCTATATTATTATTATTATTTTAGCTTGACCATGAAAGGGTTCTCGGTCTCCACAATGCCCTGGTAAAGGTTTCTGCTGCTGATATCCATCTTCCTGATTTCTTGAGCAAGTGACTGTTTTCTTGTAGTGTTGTGAAAAAGTGGTTAATTTTGTCACCCAGAGTCCTGTGTGATTTGTCCTCTCTTTGCATGGAAAGCATCAGAAGCTCTGTCAGTGCAAATGTACTTTTCCAAGTTAGCGGGTAACAGGATCAAAAAAAGAAAAAAAAAAAGGCAAGAAACCTGGGCTAGTTTAGGTCATTTATGGCTGGTTTATGCAGATTCCTGCTCCCTCTGAGCCAAGGCTCTCTCTTCTTCCTGGAAATGCCCCTCCCTGATTCCCTTACTCTTTTAGGACCTACATTTTCATTTGAAGTTTCCTATTTCTGGCTTGATTCCTGCCCTCTCCCCATTGTGCCAAGCTGAGCATGGTGCAAGGTGAACCTCCAGGGTGGAGGACAACTGTGTTGTCCATTAGGTACTGGTGAGTGTGGCCAGCTGGGGCTGCCATCAACCCTCTGACCCGTGTGAGGTTGGCTCCTGGTGGGAACAAGCCCTGGTGATCACAGAACAGGCAACACAATGGCGACCCAGCAAACAGATGAACATATGATATTCATAAAAGAACAGGGGTGATTCCCTGTCTGCTGCAGCAGGAATCTAGGATTAACTCTGTGCTGATCTCTGGGGTTTAGCTGCTGTCTGTTACCACTTCTTATCTGGCAGTCCCGAGTGCTGCCACGTAACATCTGTTCTTGTATCTTGTTGGTGCCTGGCTATGGAGAGGTGCTGTCCAAAATCCCCTGCAGGTGAGGGAGATGGAGAGTTTGCCTGAAACCCCCTGAACACATGGTTCCCATGGGCAAGTATTGTTATGGAGAAAAGGTGATGGTTTGAAGGTTCTCTGAACCCACCTTCAGTTTCCAACTCATGTCTGGGGAACAGCCCAGCTTTGGTTTTCTGACTTAAACTGAAGCAAGATGGATATCTTGTGCATCTTAGACATCATCGTCACTTCTGTGTTTTACATTTGGCTGTAGGTTTTCTTCAAAACATTTGCAGCAAAATAGCTCCTCAAAACAAGGTTTCCTCTTAGTGTTGAGACTTACTTTCCTTGTGCTCCTTTGATTTTTATCTTCACATTCTCTGTATGTCACCCTAACAAGTCGTAGAGGCTGGACAGTGTCCATATCACATCAATACTGAATTTCATTATATACAAACATCAATCTGGCTCTGGGCTGCCTTTTTAAACTGTCATCCAACCTGGTGGTATTCAGTTTCTGTTTAGGTCTGACCGTGGAAAAGCATCGGTTCAAAGCTTGTTCCCCATAATGTTCAGATCAAAACAGTTCCTCTGTGTGTTTATAATAAAAATATATTTTCACCAGCTCTTGGGAGCATTGACATTTTCATCAAGGCAATTTTCTATGGCCCCAATCCATCACAGCACACGAGCTGTTCCATTGGTTCCAATATGACTACTCATTGCTTAAAGTAAATTGTTTGCTTAAAAGCTTGTTGGATCAGGGCCTGTAAGCGAGAAAAGATTACTGATTAGAAAGCACATTTGTTTCTGTTGTGGGATTTGATGGCAAATTAAGGACACTAGGAGGATTCCAAATTAATGCCTCTGTATTTTGGGAAAGAAATATTTTAATACTTTCACATTATCAAGGCCCTGTAATAAATAGAGATTATGCAAATGGGACACTAAAGACCAAATCCCAGACATTAATGGGGTTCAGTGAGAGCAGACTGAAGGCTGAATTAATCTCTGAGAGAACTAAATGGCTATTTTCATGCTTATGAACTTAACATACTTTCAACTCCACCTTAATGAAAGACACACTCGGCTCACTGTTAAAAGAGGCACTTAAAAGGTATTAGAGGCATAAGTCCAGCTGTTACAAACACCAATAAATTTGGATTAGGTCTCCACTGTTTGAGTTGCGTGTGTGGGTGCCTGACCTCAAAGCAAGTTGTTGTTTTTTAACTTATTGATATACAGCATTACATCAGGTTAATTACGCCTCGCTGTATTTCATGTCGTCTCAGCACAAACCCGTGTTCATTGTGCCATGGTGTTGGAGAGCAGGGATTCAGGAGACCTCAGAGGGCTGGGGTGTGCTGGCCACCTGCCCACCACCAGCCCTCCCTGCAGATGGATGCTTTGCAGAGGCGGCTGCTTGGTTTTGCAGCGCACAACTGGCTCCCTGCCCTCCATTCTCCACCCCATATTTTCATTCCCTGGGGTAACTTCCCTTCACCTATCTGGATAACAAAACATATTTTAAAATTTTTATTTTGGTGTGTTGGAACAAAATGCCTTGTGTAATAGAGCAGAATTAAGAGCTGGAATTGATGGGGCTGTGTGAATTTCGTCTCACTGGATCAAATATTTTGTCCTTGTATTGTTTTGCTATGAATTCCTGGCCACCCATGAAAGAGATCATGCATGGGTAGAGCACGTTCAGATTTACAGCTGCATCTGTGCAGATGGGTTGAGATAACTGCAAACCTTTTGCTCTGAAGGCACTGCAGCCACCACGACAAAAGAGATGGCTTGAAACTGCATTTCCATTTAAAGTAACACCAAGCAGCCAGCCCAGCCATGTGAGGGAAATATAAAGCTCTGTGATAGGGAGCGAATGAGGAGAGGGGGGGAAAAAATCTGGGTAGCAAGTAACTAAAATAGATGAAGTGGAACAGTTGGAAATCCCAACTTGAGTGACAAGGGAGAAAGAAGAGATCCAAAGTCAGCAGCAGATGACTCCAGTCTCACATCCCATCTCTCTCCCCCCTCCCTTGCCAACGTTGCTGCCGCTTTCCCAGCAAAGGCAAGAGAAAAACAGAACGTCTTTTCCAGATTGGGGGCTGACTGGCCTCACATGTTGACACAGCAATAATTTTTAATGAGAAATTTTTAGTATTTGTGTGGGAGAAGTTAGCGTTGTGTACACAGATGCCTCTCCGGCCACCACACCGTGGTCCGGGCCTGGCTGCGTCCCCCTCCGGCACGGCCCGTGGGGTCCCAAGGCAGATTCCTTTCAGGCGAAGGGAAACATTTAGGCTTGCTCACCTTTGAACTGCATGCGATGGTGTTTACCTTGGCAAGACAAAGTGGCAGTTTTACAGATATTAAAAACAGTCCTGAGGGGAATCTGGAGGCCTTCCTATATTTTAATCACCCAATTTAGCCAGCCTGAGGAATCGACTGGAGGGAAAACGTGTGGCAAATCTTGTTTTGTTTTATCTTTTAAAAAGGAGATTTAACAGAACATAGCCCAGTGATAAAACAAGAAGGGAGAAAAATAATGTGCATTTTATTTTTGACTCCTTCCCCTCTGAAAAAAAAAAAGAAGTGGGAATTCTCATATTAATCCATAGCACCTCCACGCTCCATATGGTTTCTTTTTTGGCATTTCCTGCTGGGCTGTGCTCTACCTCAGCTAACCCTGCTCCCCTCACCCTCCCCGGGCGCGTTCCTCTTCTAATTTGATTTCTACCTGTCACGAAAGATGGGTGCAAATGGGTTTTGCCCACATCTTGAGGCAAGATATCCCCTCCTTGCCAGCGCTCCCTCTGGTGCGCACAGTTAAAAAGAAAATTGGGTTTTTGTGGGGGGAGAGATTCAAAGGAGTCATGAGTGATGTCTGAAGTTATGCTGAGGTCAGGACCTTGCTTATTGATTTTCTAACACAGCAGATCCATGTACAAAAGGAAGACACCTCCTTGCCTCCCCCTTATCCAAGATACTCCTCCAGCTTGTAAAATAAAAAAAAGAAAAAAAAAGTCTGGCTGCAAGCAGTCAGGCTTCAACCAGCCTGTCAGACAGCTCTCTGCAGGAACACAATCCATGTTGATTTTACAGAGAAGGTTGTTATCCACATTTCACCACTGATTTATTGTTTTTTAACCAGCTCCTTATGCTACACTTTTTCTTTTTTTTTTAAAAAAAGGTCCTTTTGCACTTAGTGAGCGAGGGGATTGACTGGTGGTGGGATGGAGGTGGAGGTGCTCATGCCCTGCTCCTGCCAAGCTGGGTGGGAGTGGGGGGAGCGTTGCCATCCTCCAGCCCCTGCCACCCGCCACCTGTAATGGTTTCCTTAACATTTGTCAGAATTTATAAATGCCATGGCTAATGCCCAATAACATGCTCTTGTATCCCCCTGCCTCTGGGCTTCAGTGGGACAGCCTGGCTTTGAGATGGTGAGAGCTCTTCAGTTACTTGAAGAGTAAGATGGGTACATTGGAGCCAGGCCTGATGAAGCCCCACAGAATTAAAATGGCCAAATGCGTCCCGTCGCCTACATCTGCAGAATTCATTAGGCGAGCTTGATTGGCCTTTGTTAAACAAAGATGGGATAAGGTTTCATACTTTTTCTGTGGGAGTCGAGCTAGAGTTTCAGGCTGATGATTTAGTCAGGTGTAAGCATGAAGTTTCCAATTTAGAGAAATAAATCTAAAGTGATTTTATTATCCTCTGTTTTACCCTGACACCCTGCTTCACCCCGACTCCCTGTCAGAGCACGCATGACGTGTTTATACAGCCTGCACTGTAATCGACTGGCAGCCAATATAACACGAGACACAAAATGCATCTTCTGCCTAACACGGGCTTTGGTAGCTTCTATATTTCATCATCTTCCTGCTCTTCTGCCGGCAACTCTTCCTTTCCCTGAATCCCTCATATTCTGCCTGGCAAGAATTGCATGCCCTGGCTCCGTGGAAAAAGTTGTCAGTGTGCCGAGACATGGACTTTTGGATCTCCTTCTGTAGCTGCAGCTTTGTTTTGCTTCATTCCATGCATCTTCCAGGGAGACCCTTGGATCAGACTAGGTATCCTGTGGCTGGAGTAATTTTAAAAGATGTGTGTGATTAAAACACCCCAAAAATATTTTTTTAGGGGAAACTGATAAAATTTTAAACAGAAAATCTCTTGTTTACTTATTTTCTGTGTTAGGAGCAAACATTCTATGAAAACTCTATGTTAAGATTTTGACAATATACTCATGAAAAAGAGTTATGTGGTTAAATTGGCTGGAAATACCTGTTTTCAAAAGTTACTTAAGGAGAAGCAATATAAAAGTACAGATAGCGATGCTGGGGGGAAGAAAGCAAACTACTTTGGTCAGGTTCTCTGATCCCATTCATTAGGAGTCTGTGCAATTCAGTTATTAGTTAGAACACAAGGACACGAAATGCAATAGGTCAAATTCATTTCTTCATCTCAGATATATCCCTGTTGACTTCAGTGAAGTTCCTTTAATGATGAATTTGTCTCGCTGGCTCAAAGATAAAAAGAGAAGTTATTTTTGTTTAATATTTCAACAAGGGGAAGAGGTTAGCAAGGGAATTCGGTTTGTACAAGTTGTGTTTTTCCATGAAGTTTAGCAAGGGCAGCCACCACCTAGCCAGCTCTGTTGTATATTTGTCTTTTTGAGGGCTGAGTGCTTTCTCTATGGACTTTCCCAAACCCTTGCAAGGCAATTTTTGCCAGATGCAACCCACAAAGATGCTTGCAGCCACGGTTTGTTTGTGTTCCTGTGAGCGGTGTTGGGAGCTGCCCTCCTTCAGGTGCCTGCTGATCTGCTTTCATTTGTGGGAAGGCTTTGGGAGGTAGAGCTGTGGCTGTTGTTCCTGGCACTGCAGCAATTGAGTGCCACCACCTGGTGCTCTCAGCAGTGTGCCCAACCCTGGTCACATCGTGGTTGAGCTTTTCCTGGGTGAGTCTCTTGTTGCTGAGCTTGTTTGCCTTAATGCACAATTTTGACTGATGTGATATCCTTGGCTTTCCCATACTTTTCTCTTGTGCATCAGCAGGACTGAGTTCAGGTTTTTTCCACCTCCATCAGACCTTTCTGGCTGAGGGTAGAACAGTGAGAGAGGCCAGGACTCCAGTAAAACTGGGAATGCCTTTGGAGACTGTGTTAGACAAAAGCCAGCTCCAGCCAGGCTGTTTCTATCTAGACAACATGGAAGAGCAGGATTCCATATACCCAGTTCAAGCCAGTCGAGGACTCTGCATGTATGACAGGCAGATGACTGAGGAGGCTTGGCTTGCTTGTGGGACCAAACTCTGGGTGAACTTGGTGATGTGAGAATCCCGCCTCTGCCCTCCCTCGAGCAGACAGCTTGTGCTGTGGTGTTTGGCTGTTGAGATGGGTCTGCACAGCTGTTCAGCGGTGCGGGGTGAGTTTATGGATGTTGGACAGGTATTCATGGAGAGTTGTTTCACCACCTCATTCTTGCTCCAGAGAAGATGGCCTCTTGCCCAGGCAAGAAGTCAAAAGCTTCACTGGTGGCTCTCTGTCCTGGAGTTCAAGGCACCTGGCAGGTTTCTCAAATCCTTGGCTAAGAGTAGCCTCTCTGCTGTGAGCAGTATTGTGTTTAAACCTGGGAGGAAAATGTTTTTATGAAAGAGAAGAAAACCTTTCCCATGCTCTTCTCATCCTTGTATCCCTGGGTGCTTTCCAGAGTCATTTGAAACTATTGCAACTCAATAAATGGAAACACCAAACAGCGCAGTGTGTGGTTTGGCAAACTTCTCTATCTAGAGTAACTTCTAGGGAGACCCCACTTTTTTCAAAAGAAAAAGGGCCTTTAAATAGTAACTTTTCTGCAAAAGAACTACTGTTTTTTGAGACTTTTGAGCTAACCTTAGTGTGGTTAGTGACACAGCAGTGTTACTTCATTTCCCTTTATGTCCACTGTCCCCCGTGTTGGCTATCATGATGTATTATCTCTCCATGGCTACCTGTGAAGAAGGCCCTCAGTGGCAGGGAAACTGGGAGAAAGTTTCTTAGGAGAACAACATTAGGTCTTTGCTGTGTTTGCATTTATCCACGACGCTTCTATTCATCGCTAGGTTCCCATAGTGTGGAAGTCTGGATGTAGGATGGGGGTCTTCAGGCCCTGTTTCTTGATATAATGATTGGAAATTATTCCTGGATCTCCTAGTTGTGTGGGGCCCATGGCTCTCTCTGCCCAGAACATAAGACTTGTGGGACAGAAAAGGAGAGAGCAAAAAAGCCTAGAAAAAATGGATGTGAGAGGCTGAATGAAAAGTTAGAGGCTAAACTCTTAATGTAGCCACACAGATGTGAGGAAGAGGACAGAGGTAGGAGATGGGAGCATGTTCATGTCATGCCTCCCCTGCATTGACCCAGCACCATTGCCCTCAGCATCTCCTGCTGTCCTGCTTCCTCTTGGCTTCTCCAGTAACCCTCATGCCAGCATGTCCCTGCTGCCACTCAAGTGGATGAGCATTGGCCCGGGAGACCACACGTGAACATCTTGTGAGGTACAGATGTTACAGAGTCAAAGCCTGGCCACCCTTGGTCTAGGAGGGACTTGGATTTCCAGTGCCCCAGAGAAGCAGGAAGTGCAGGAGACATGGATATCATGAGAAAAATATCGATAGTCCCCCCTCAGCCTGACCAAATATTGATTTTGCCATTCGGTTCGTATCGTTTTTCACCGCCTCCCAGCCCTCGGGGTGGGAGCTCCTGCTCGCAGCCCCACGAAGGGTGTTTTGGGAAGGGAGGGAGGCAGAGGAACCAGACCTCTCATTGGGCAGGGTGAGGACAAGGATCAGTCACCTTCTAAACTGCCCCTGGCTGGGGGGCTGGCAGTGGTGGGGAGCGGAGCTTTTGTCATCCACCTCTCCCCAAAACCTCCAGCACCGTCCCATTACTAATGCTGTTGAGAGAGCTTATGTTGGAAGAGATTTACTGTCTTGCATTCCCTGTCAAGTGCCCCCAACTGTGCTATGACTCTACTCTATGTTTAAGGTTTGATATAAAATCCGGGGAATGCAAAGGATCTTCCTGGCTTTCATCAGTTTTGGAGTAGACACTTAATTTTCAAATCCAATCAGTAATAAATGCAGCAATTGGCAACCACAATTCAGCCTACCCCAGCAATTCCAGCTACCACAACTTTGCAGGGGTGCTATTATCCAAACACTCACAAATTATGATTTTTAGCTCAAAATTGCATCTTCCACTGCTGGAGGTAAAACTATTAATATATAAATAAAGGCTAATTCTGTCCTGGTTGTTTTTCTTCATGAGGTCACTAGTCCCTGAGGAATTATAAGCAAAATAGCAGAGTGCCTAGCAAGAAATAGAAAAAATCCTCTCTCATGGTATGAAAAAGAAAGATGTTTGGAATGTTTTTAAAGGATGTTCTTTAGCTTTCTTTGGTTGCAGCTTCTGCCACATATATTATGTTTTCCTGGGATTGAAAATGATGGTCCTCTGTTGCTAAAAGCTACACTTGCTGGGAATTATGTAGCCAGTTTTTTTTTTTTTTTAATTTGTAGCTGATTTATATATTGATATAATCTTGCAAAATCAGATTTAATCCACATTAAAAAATAATTTTCAACAATTCTGTGGTCTCAAGGAAATACTGACTTGTCGTCTTCACAAATCTTTGGTTTAGTTATAAGTTATGTTACCTGATGGGGCAAACACTCTAAAACAGGAAAAATGGTGTACGGATTTTTTTTCAGACAGATTTCGCCAGTCTTTCTGTATAAACCAAAGGACTAACCAGCCTTAAGAAAACACCACAACACCAATAAGTATCAGAGTTGTCTGTGTTGTGGTTGTGCTGTGAGCCACCTGTTGCAATGAAAAATTGGGCTAATCTTCAAATGTTCGTCTGTATTTTGCACATCTGGGTGCACTGGTCTTTTCTTACAGATCCCGCATGTTAAGGCAAGATGGTTCACTCAGTGAGTGGTGCACTGCTGAAGGAGGTACCAGGAAGGTTGTAGGATCCCCACCCCTGAAGGCTTTCAAGACCTGCTCTGGGGTTGGCAATAATCCCACTACACAGTGGAGGTGGGACAAGGCAATCTTCAGATACTCTTTCCAGAAAACACATCCAGGCTTCTGCAATTCTTTTGCACCTCTCCAAGGGCTGTGTCTTCTGGTATGTTGTGGAGTAGTGCTGCCCTGAAGCAGCTGCAGGCTGACCTGTAACCTCAGGGGCACTGGAGATCCCATTCTGAGTGTGGATTTGTTAAATGCAGAAGACTGAAGTCATGATCTTTCAGGCAAAGGAGTTTGAGTCACACACTGTGACTCAGGCCCCAAAGCCTGAATTTGCCCATTGTAAGCATTTTGCTATGGCATCTCAGTTGGAATAGCTTGGGTTTTCTCTCTAGACAGCAAAGAAAAACCCTCTAGAGAACAACTCCAAAATTAACTGCCCCTAGAGAATGGGGAGACTGAGCTGCCTCTGGGTACTGTTGCTTTCTGGCCATAATTAAGAAAGAACCTACAGTGGTGGTTGCTGTGTTTCATGGGCTCACAGAAGAAAATCAGATTATGAATCCTGGCCCTGGTCTTGCCTTCTCCTGTCAAGCACCTTTTGCCTGTGGACTGGTAGAGCAAGCAGTGAGCAAGTCCTAACCCACCCTGTCCCTGGAGGTCACAGTGCCTGTGACCAGGCATGGGGACAGCTGAACTGTACCAGACCCTGTGATCAGCCTGCATTTGCCTGCCTGGGCTGTTAGCCCACTGTAGATAGAGCCCATATTTCAGGATAATCCTCAACATCATAAATTCACCTGTGCAGATGGGACCCAAAGGGAATATTAGAAAAAAGGAGAAAAAAAAAATTCAAGGAAAAATGTACCTATAAGGCAATGAGAACTTTTGTGCAGCCTTCATTAGTACCAGCAGGGTTATAGTTACTTTTAATCATTCAACTAGTGAAAACTTTCAACTTTCAGCCATTTAAATTGGAAAGGTCTTTAAAATACTTATTATTACTTTAAATCACACCATTTAAGGTCAAAGCAGAAGCATTTGTTGGATTTGTGCAGGATCCCAAGTTGTTTTCTTACCTGGAGGTTGAGGCCTGGTGGAAAGGTCTGTGTTTCTAATTTTGCTGTGCTATTTTGTTACTATGAGATGATGGGAACACCATTATGCTGTGCTATTTTCTATTTCTTAATTGGTTGTTCATACACAGGTCTGGCTGGAGTTGAAAATCTCAGGGAAAAAGCCATTAACACCTGCATGTTTGACCTGCAGTTTATAAATCAGAACATATGTTTTCATATTTCTAACCCCCAAAACACAGAAAAACGTGTTAGTGGATATTTGCAGCACACTCTGATGCACGTTGTCTTCCCAGTGTCACCAGGCCAGGGTGTCAAAAGGTATAAATCACTGCAATTACATGGATTTTGCCTGAGGTCTAGCCTTGATTGATGTCTCTCCTAAATAAGATATTATTGGGGATGTGAAACATGCACACCTCTTAACCTGCTGTATTGAGGCTGCAAAATGCCACTCACGCGCTCTTTGTGTGTGTGTAGTGCATTTAGCAGTCTTGGTGGGTTTCTCCGTGTTATTTGAGTGATGACTAGCATCCTAGATGGTTTATTTAGCTTGCTGTTGTGGAAAACATTTCAGTAGATAGTTGCATCCTGTTGCAATCCCTGTTGAAATTGGCAAGGCTGACTTCTACACTTGCAGTTTAGCCCAGTTTAGCTAAATGGGATCATTAACAAATTCTGTGAAAGTGTGATGGGAGAAATGCTCTCCTCTTTCAAACCCAAAGCAGACTTACCTAAGCATTGCTCTAAGCTGCCCAACTCATCCTGTCCTTCCCTCTTGTGATGAGCACACCTTCTGCAAATAACACTCCCTGCTCTGCTTTCATTGTTCCATGGAGTTGCTCCTGGTGCTCACCTGACACCCTAAGAAATCTAAATCTCCCCACAGGTTTTCAGTCTTTTTAACACTGGTGTTTTGCTTTGAGATGGCCCAAGGAAAATGTGCTTGTAGGGTTGGCTGGACTGAAAAAGTCAGGGTAGCTACTGCTGTAAGCTGGATCAGAGCTGGAGAAGTGATGTCTTGAGACATCATCTTCAAGGTGATGTCTTGAGATCTTCCAGAGAGGAAAGATTTGGCCTAATCACATCCCTGAGCTGAAAACTTTCATCTGCAAGAGAACAACAATTTGCATTATATCCAGATTTGGTTTTGTATTTAAGATGTATGTTAAAAAAAAACCCAACTAATGGATCAGTGGATCATAATTTAAAAAAATCATGTATCAAAGAAAAAAAAGCCAACATTTTGTTTGGGAGTATTACACCTTTAAAAAGTTACTACCCTTGTTGTCCTGTCATTGTAGATAACAAGGATGTAGGTGTTTAGGGTTTTTTTTTGTTGGTTTTTGTTTTGTTTGTTTGGTTTGTTGTTTTGTTTGTTTGGTTTTTTTTAGCAAGGATTTAAACAGAAGAAAAAAGAAGAAACATTAGGTTGTATTTTTTTTTTCCCTACAGTAATGGTACTTACTTGAAAATCGTTGTAATGGTTAACTTACCCTTTAAGACCAAAAGTTCTAACTTGAGTCAA
The DNA here is from genome assembly GCA_013398175.1 of Climacteris rufus. Taxonomy (NCBI): domain Eukaryota; kingdom Metazoa; phylum Chordata; class Aves; order Passeriformes; family Climacteridae; genus Climacteris; species Climacteris rufus. The sequence continues at coordinate 445,371 of VZRZ01008463.1, read as the reverse complement.
TGTACTTAGCTAAAAATCCCTGTAGAGATTCAGGTTTCTTGCTCGAGCTGCCTGGAGTGGTGAGTTCAGGCCTTTGCACTGATTGTCAGCAAGGAGAACATTAATGGAGTATTAGAAAAATGAAGTCCTCGACCCCTCCTCCCCTTCTGGCTGGTTGTTTCTACATGGTGGGAAGGAAAACATTTTCCCCGTCAGCCATTTACTGTGCAACAGGGGGAAACTGTCAGTTTGCTATGAGCAAACCCCTGCAAGATAAGTCAAAATGATTTACCCTGTAAATAAAGTGGGCTGTTTTCTTTACTTGGAAGAATTGCCCATGTGGCGAGACTTCCTATGGGAGGGGATGTGGTTGGCCCTTTGCATTTATCCACTGTGTTTGTCTTTTTTGAAAAAGCAACATTGGAAAGATTAACAAGTCTGTCACTGAAGGAACTGATATATCAAAGCTGTGGAGACAAAGCAGGCCATTCATTCCTTACGTTTCTGAAATCTCACTTCCAGTGCAAGCCAGGTCTTCCCATTTAGATGCAGATGAAAGGAGGGATTTCCCTCTTCCTCCTTCCCCCCAAAGTCTTAGGGATTTTTATATATTTATGACTGTGCACATGTATACAAAAATGTGTGTATATGTGTGTCCATATGCACATGCTCAGTCTGTGCTTTGCAGTGGAGCCCTCCCAGGCTGGGGAGGTATTTGCCCCTCAGGGAGAGGCCACAGGGGTGCAGGGAGATGGGAGCAACCTGAATGTAGTACTAGACATTAGGGATCACTATTTCCATGGGCAACCACAGAAATTTATTACAAGTCTTCTCAATCTTTCTATTTTGTCTTCTCATTGTAAAAGCTAGAGGAAGGTTTGTTTTGTTTCTCTTCGGTTTCTTTATTTTGGTTTCTTTTTTTGGTCATGTTTTGTTTTGTTTTTGTTTTTATTTTTCTAATCTAACTATGACAGATCTTGGGGTTGGGGAGGGGTAGAAGATACGGACATTGCTGTAGAAAGGGACTGGATGTCTTGAGAGCCCTTCCGTCTGTGTGGCTGTGACTTAGTGATTATTAAGATTTTCCTCCGTGCAGAAAATCCTGCATGGAAGTGTCTGTATGTAAAGCATGTCTGGCAGGTACTGGCTATGGAGGATTTATGGTGTATGGAACACATGCACACAGATCATATTGATTAGGGTGTACACACTGGAGAGGAAAAATTCACTTATCTACTCAGGCTGAAGGATATTCTGAAATTTCTGGTGTGGTGTTGGGCCCACATCATCATTTCTAGGGAGAAAAAAAGGAACATAATGGACAGCCTGGAGATGGTGAGGTCTCAGCTTGCAATCATTGCTTGGCAGATAGAAAAGCTTTCTACTCACGTTTTACTTTAGATATTTTTATTTGTTTACTTTAGCTGCTTACCTGTGTGTATACAATCTTCCATCTAAGGCAAAGAAACCTGGTTTTGCTCCAAATACCAGAATTGGTGTTTTTAAACCCTGATGTGCATAAACAGCTGGTGTCCAGAGAAGGATCCCAGCATTAAAAAACAAAACATACCTGTTTAAAACTGCCATATGCTCATGAGCATGTTCAGCAAAGGCAAGAAGATGAGTGCAGCCTGTCTTCCAGGATGTCACTTCTGTCACTCTCTGACTTGGGGAAAAAACTCTCTGCTGAGAGGTACTGCCTCTCCAGATGTGCTCAACTCCATCTGGAAAGCAAAACTCTGCTTTCCTAGGACTCCATTTCCCCTTGGCCTGCAGAGCTTGAGCCACCTGCCCCTACACCCTTGTTTATGCCTCAGGCAGGGCAATGCACGTGTCCCAGGCTGTGGAGGTGTTTCCTGGATGGCTGTTGCTGCTGGAGAACTGTTACCCAAACAGGAATGTTTTGTGTCTGGTGCTACACCACGTACTGACCCTCCTCTGTACCATCGGGGTAGGAAAATCCTCCCTACAGGGAGAGCTGGTACAGAGCACAAAAATATTCAGTGCTGTGTCAACGCTGGACCTTTATTTATTGCATCTCAGTCAGTGCAAACTTCAGTGACAGGCTTTTATATGACCTTGGGCTATATTCTTACCTGAATAAATGGAAAATGTTTCTCTTCTGAACACCTGGGGTTGTATTTTATATAAAATATGTACATTCTGGAGAAAACAGTAAATATGGCCATGAACTCCTGAGATCGAGTTTCTTCAAACATCCACCACTTCCCCAAGGTAAAAAAAAAAAAAAAAAAAGCCCAGAAAATGCTGAAGCTTCGCTGCACGAATGACAATAAAATATGATTGCCAGGCACAATTCCATCAAGTTTTACAACAATTGCTTTTGAGCTGTTAAGTATGCTGTGCTTTAGTCAAGGATCTTGTGCTTTTGTACACAAGCCTCATGTTTGGTGACATTGAACCTTCACATGCAGATACTGATTATTCAAAAAGGGGGGGGAAGAAAGAAAACATGGGAGAGCTACTTTACATTTGTACTGCAGATTGTTCCCTTTAATCTGCAATCAGAACAAAGACTCACTCAGTTTTTATTACAGTCCTCTTGGAGGCTGTTAGCTACAGCATGAACCTCTCTGGGGTTAAAGTGTAGAAAAATTGGGAGATGCTTGTGGTTTTGACAGAGAAGTGGAAGATTCCACTGAGAGAAAGGTTGGTACCTCTATTGGAAAGTAACAGGAGACAGTGTTAAGTGAAAGATGTTAGCTCATTTACAATCACTTTAGGTCAATTTACTCACTGGGGTCACCATCCTGCAGAGTTCTGTGCAGGCTTTATGCTTTTCTGTATGAATAGTTCCACTGAAGTCCTTAGTGTAACCAAATCATTATCCGTAAGGATGAGCCAGGGCAGGGTGATAGAGGTGATGCTATTGTTAGCCAGGTATACATAATACCCTGCTTGCATTGTCCAGAGCCATGGCTGAATACCATGGCTTTCTCTTGGAAGTATTTCTGGTTTGGGGGTTTTTTCCTCAGATTTCCCATGAGACCTTTTATAATTCCCTCCATATTCAGCATTTTGGCACCTGCTCTTGGGAGCAGCCTTCTGTGACAGGTGACTCAGTTACTAGTTTAAGAAAGCAATGGTTTTGTCCAAAACACCTGTTGATGAGTCAGGAAGAATGACATAGAACTGATTTTTAAATGCTAGGTTTGGTTTAAAGTTTCTGGCTCTGAGAAATTTTTTCTCAAGTAAGAAGAAAGTGAGAAGTCATTGCTGGATGCTATTCCTGCCTGGAGAGGCAGCTGACCTCTGTGTAACTCAGCAGAGTGAGTGGGCACAAAGCATCCTTGCACGTTTTGATGAAGCCTGTCTGCACTGGGGAGGGGAGAACTGTCTGCTTCCAGGTGGTGCTGCTCTATCTGGGCTGGCAGAAGGGCATTGCTAAGGACTGCATCCCCCTTCCCAACACAGCTTGCAAGGAGAACATAGCCATGGAATAAATGCCATGGGAGTTTGAGAGAGGTCAGAGGAAGGATCAGAGGATTCCTGGCCCAAGAACAACAAAAGCTGTTACAGTCACATGTGAATCCACACTGGATTTTAGAGTGTCTATCCATGACAAGTGGGATCTTCCAGACCAGGCTGAGCTGAAGAAGGAGGACCAGGAAAGCAAATTCTCTGCAGTGGAGCTTTCCTGGGTTGCACAAGGATTTGAAAGGCATCTTTTATAATTCCATGTTCGTATTTCCTGACTCTGGCTGCCTAAATATTAATGGACTAGTCCTATTTGCTGCCATCAGCGATTTCAGTGAGGATGACTACAGAAAAAAGGGCTGAAGCAGTGGTGCTGAACAGCTGAAGCTGTTCTCTGTAAGTTATAGGACTCATAACAGGGACAGCTTGTGCTTTACTCTGTCAGTCATGAGCGGCAGAGGATAAGCAATTATTTTCTTACCATGCCTCAGTTTCCCTTGATCATGTTTGACATGCTCATACTTCCCCCATCTGATGCTCAGGGTACAATGATATTGTTAATTAGTCACATGTTTTATGGCACTCATTCAGTTACCGTATTTCAGGAGAGGGTGGCTAACAATCAGTTCTGGACCTCTGTTAATGAGCTGTGTTGTGTTGCAAGAAGGGGTTAAAACAATCCAGAAAAAAAAAATCACCTCCTTAGTAACCTTTGTTTCAAAATCTTGACAACCCAAGGATGTTTGCTTTTCTCCCTGAAGGTTAAGTTGTCCTAACAGGTGCTAATTTTGTGTTTTCTTATGGAGATTTGTCCATATTAGAAGCAACTGTGAGCAAACAAAAAAGCCAATTAGAGTGCAAGGGTATTCTTCCTCCTCCTTGTTTCCACGCAGTCCCCAGCTATCTCTATCGGTCACCTTAAGCCATAGACTTATCCTTTCAAACCTGCTTGAGAATCAGTAGTCTTGTGCCCTCTTTGGGGAAAAAAACATCCTTTTAATGTCATGGGAAAAATACTGTCATGGGCAAGTAGATGATCCATGCTAACTGGGGTTTGTCATCAGCTTTGGCAATCTGTGTAGCAGGGTTTGAGATTAATGGAGCCAAAGACTTTAAGCAAATATTGTTGGCGTGTAGTTAAACTGTCAAGAGAGCAAGAAAAGGACTTGCTCTGCAGCCACTAAATAAAGATTTGTATTCACCAAACACAGTGAACCTTTTATTAGCAATTATTTGCAGCTCACTACCTTCCAAAAAGGAAACAACTCGGTGTAACTTATTGTCAAGGGTTTATTTGCAGTTTGTGGCTTTTTTTTTCTTTTCTTACTCCCTATTTTGAGACTTTAATTTGAGCAGGACTGAAGCTTTATCATCTCCACTTCTTTGAAAACCCTGTGGACCAAATCTTTGTGCCATAAATAGCTGCATTTAATTTCAGAGAGATGTGAGTCTTTGGCCAAATTTGTACAGGCTGTAAAAATAATATTCCTCCCCCCTCCAAAACCCCTGCAACAAACAAAACCCCACACTGAAATTCCCCAAATCCAAATAACAGCTATTAATTATTACAATATGCTAACAGGAGGTCCAAAATGTTTTCTTCCATGCATTCAGCTATCTAGTTTCTGAGATGTAATAAAACAGAACAGCACATCAGTTATAATATTTTATGATAATTTTATGTTCTTGGCAAAATGCATGTGCCGTTATCTCAAACCTTATTAAAGCTCAGCTGATTAGAGGTTGAAGTTTTTACATAAGTTATTGATGTTGCTTCTTTTATTCAAACATTTTCATAACAAACTAGCTAGGAAAATATTTTTCTTGGCCAGAACCTTAAGATGAGAGACTTGTGTTGAAGGTAAGAGTATGCAACTGTTTGTTTGGATTAAGAACTCTGAACAAACAGCTCTCTGCATCTGTCTTTGAAACTGCTCTGTAGCACAATACAGTTTCTCAAATGAGACCAATATCTTCTGGTCAGAAAATGGGCTGTTTAAAATTGACCTGTGTAGATTGCTCGTGATGATCAGACTCCTTGGTTAAACAGTGGCTGTCCAGCTCTTTAGCTCCCCTTTAATAGAAGTTTCTGATAAATCTATTGCCTTAAAATCCAGTGATGCTGGTCTTCTCCTGAAGAAAACCCAACCTGCAGTGGTGCAGATTATCTGCTTTTTTGCACCTCTGCGTCCCTGTTCCCCCTTATCTAGTGGGATAAGAGGGCACTTAGTCTGCTTTATCGGTGATGGGAAAATGAGTGCAGAGATGTCATGTAAAGCCTTACGAGCAGTTTGTGACAAAAGGGAATTGTATCCAGGTCTCCTGAACTTCCAGGCCATCCTCTCAGGAGTGCTTGGGTAGTTGGTAGCACAGAGAAGATAAGGGGAAAGCTGTTGGAAAACTTTGGTGGTTGGAGAGGTACAAGAGTTGGCACCTAGGCTGTGCAAGCAAAGGTGCCCTTCATGTGAACAGAATCTGGAAAATTCTGTGTGCCCAAAGCTTGTTTTCTTTAGCTGTATCAGCTGATCCAGGAAAAGATTATTGTTTAGAAACCTCGCCCCTCTATTTTCAGACCATCATAGCTACAGCAACACTACTCACTGGGAGAAAGTACCCACTGCATAATTATTTTTGGGTCAGTATGTAAATTTCTGCTTCTACCTTTGAATATTTCTCTGGATTCTGGGAAAAAAAAGTCTAGAGGCAGTCTATTACAGAAATGCCACTTAATTTCACTTCACCCTTTTGACATGGAAAATTCATATCTGATGGAGGCTATTTGTTTTGACTTGCCATGTGCTAAGAAAGTTTATACATTGCAAGTATTACCAATCTAAACAACACAGGCTAATTGGTGTCCTTGTAAAAACAGAACAACATGGTTGTTTGAAGGATTGTCATGTGTTCTGGAATGGAAATGTTTAAATGTCAAAAAGATTCAGTGTCTGTGATTGAACTTTCATCTGTCTTCTGAGTTTATAGCTATAGGAAGCCCTTCATCTCTGTGTTGTCCTCAGGCATGATTTAATGCCAAGATTTGAATTCTGTATACATAAAGGATTCTTTTTTAATAGACAAGAGGTCTTTGTATAGAGACATTAATGATCTTGGTCACACGTGTGACCAGTGATCTGTATTGACAAAGTGATGGAGGATATTTGAAAAGTGTTTCTTAACACTTCAAAGGGAAGTCACAACAGCACAAGTGAAGAAAGACGAATGGCTGTTGAACAGCCTCCTACAACACATGATGTGCTGTGTATTAAACATGTCTTGTAAGGAGTTTAGCACTGTGGAAGGTCCCATGTGTCAGCTTCTCCACAGTAACAGGTTTAACAGCTAAAAGATCTGCTGTCAGTTCCTTGGTGGTGTTTAGAGCATCTTTGTAGTAGCCAAAGGACTTGACTATACCAATATTTTATCTCTGAAGTCCTGCTGGGTGTTTGAGGTGGTGCAATACCCTGTTTATGGCTGTACTAATACTGGGACAGAAGTTCCTGTTCACGTGGGCTGTCGTGACCCAGGAGCAGAAGTAGCTGCACTGTAATCAGGTATCACCAAGGCAAGCAGTGACCCAGATAAACTTTTTGTTGAGCTGTGCTCTAGACTTGTTATATGCTGCCAGGCATGAATAAGGCATCTGGGCATAAATACTACCTCATTTCACTTCCCTCTGTGCCACTGGCCGCAGAAACCTGTGCACACAATTCCCATTAGCCAAAGGGGCTGAATCCTTAGCACAGAAAGATTCATCACACAGGATGCTTCTCTTGTCATATCTTGAGCCCCTTGAAAGTCCTGGGCAGTTTAGATCCAATGACATGAGGAAACAGAGCTCTGTTTTGCATGCTCAGGGTATCTGGAGATTTTTGATGTAATATGCAGCACTCATGGTGTAGACCTTCCTTAATGTATGGCATGATAACCAGGGATGTCCAAAAAGTGTAGAAATCCTTTAGGAACAGTACAAAGGCTTGGGCAGCAGTAGTTTTAGTCTCTTCAGATATAGGATTTTTTCCTTGCCCAAGGAAGATGATCATGCTTCTTGCTGATGTCTTGCTGCCATCTTCCTTAATCTCTTTCCTAAAGAAGAAGGAAGAGCAATGTCACCAGAAATGTTCTTGAGGATGTCTGAAGGTGCATCTGGATGGTTGGATTGTGTAAAAAGCTGAGTGGAATTGGGAAAATGGTTTGTGTGAGTTTAGCTTCCAGGAGAAAATGCTTGTGAGGCATTGGATCCTGACTAATACAATTCAGGTAGCAAAGTGAAGGATTCTGGCCTTAAGTAGTGGCTCAGGTGCTGGGCTCATCCTTAATTCCTCTGGAGACCTTTGTGTGTGCTTATCAGCTGTTTCTGAAGCTCTTTTAGAGTTCAAGAGTGTGCAAAGCTACCTGTGAGTATGTCCTGTGTTTTACACCTTGAGGAGCTGTGATGAAGCTCACTTTGACTTGGGTGAAGCTGGGTAGCAGCTGTAGCTGTGAAGAGCTGTGAGATTGCTCCCACCAGCAGTGATGCTGAATGGAGGTGCAGTCCTGGCTGGGTTTGGGGAATCCCTCTGGCAGTGCCTTGCTGTCCCAAGGGACATCAGACTCTGCAGAAAGGAGTGACTCAGGGTGGTGGGGGAGTGTGGGGGAGAAGGCTGTGGTGGTTCCCAGCAGAAGCTCACATCACGTAAGCTATTTCCTCTCCAGCCCATCTCAGGACGCTCCTTGTTGACATATGTGTTTCCATTTACACTGCAGTATGTTTGCCAGAGGGCAATTGCTCCTTTAACCCCAACCCTTCTCTTTAAGCCTTCTCTGTTTGCTCATTTTAACCCTGTTCCCTTTATCACTGCCCATCCCTCCCCTTCTCTCTCCTCCACCTCTGATTCCTATTTCTTAATCTGCCTTGGTTTTTCACCCTTTGTTTTCTTTTCCCCACTTCCTCCCTCCCTCTGAATTCCCCCACCATCTGTCCCCTCCACTTGACTGCTTTCTTCCATCTTTCCCCCTCATCCTTTCTCTTATTCTTTTTTTCTTCACTCACAGTGAGCTAGAGGTCCTTCTCACATGGAAAGAGATGCTCTTTGGTTTCATTTTGTCATATTTGAGGTTCTAGGAGCCTTGAATTTCCTGTTCTTTCTTTAATTTTTTTTCCTTTGGTAGCAGATTAATGTACTGCAGGACTTCCCAGAGGTAGTGGGTAGCCTCCATCCAAACTCCAAAATGGGAAAGTTTTAGGGCTGTGTGCACACCAATATAGCATGTCTGGTTTGGTGGAGCTATGCCAGTCACTCCAGTTAAAGGACCTAGTTCAGGACTGGGTTACTTCCCTTGTTCAAAGTAATGGTTTGCAGTATTTGCAACATTTTCCTGGGTTGTGAACATGCTTTGAGTTAGATTTTCAGCATTTCCTATTTTCAATTACTTTGACTAAGCTTGGAACCAGTCCCCAGTCTCATATAATAATGCCTTTTGTATCTCCACTTGGCACTCCCAGCCAAATCTGTGCACAGAATCATTTCTGGTGGAACAGCGTTGCAGAGAGGAATGGCTTTTCATAAAAAATTTAAATATATGTATATATATGTGTGTTGGCAAATGTTGCATAAATGTTATAGCTTATCCTGGCAAAACAGCACTTTTGCTGTTACAGGGGATTTCCTTGGGGAAACTGGTATAAATTATCCCAGCGGAAGCATCCTTTTTGCTGGTTGTGAGGAAGGTGGGTCCAGAAGCGGTGCCAGTAAGGCATTACTAACACAGCTTTGGCCTTGGAACTGACTCAGTATTGTTCAAACTTGTGCTGAGGACATTGGTGTGTTTAAAAATTGAGCCAGAGCATCTGTGTAGCTTCTTACATGTGTGTTTTTTCATAATGACAATCTTTTTATTAGCATCTTTTTCAGAGAAAAAAAATTAAAAGTCTCTGTGAGTAAGTGTATGTTAAAATTAAAGGAGCCAAGGTTTAGTGGTGACCCAGGGTCTTTTTCACTCTTTCCCTGTGACTAGGAATTTAGGGACCAGCACCACCCCCTCCAAAAGATGCTTCATTATCAGTTGCCTAGACTATAGAAAATTGTAGACTATCAGTGCTGCTAGACTATAGACTGTTGTATTTCGCAGGCTTCATTGCATGCATGAGTTCTAGAAAATGATGTTGGAAAGGAGGTGAGTAGGCAATGTCTGCATTCACGTGGCCCTGGGACCTGAGGGCTGGTGGGACAGCTCCACGTGCCGCGGAGCCGCCGCTTCCCTGTGCGGCGGAGTTGTCCTAGCGTAAGAATCGTTCCCTGTGGTTATGGCAGTACAGGTCAAAGTCATCGTCCATTTTGGGAGGTGGGGTTTGAGCTTCTGTGTGCCCTGGATTTGTACTTTGGACCCCAATCTGCCTGTTGTTGTATCAGGGTTATGTTAAGCCCAAGTAAAAATAATTTGAGCCGCAGCGTACGAGCTCATTGTGCCTTAATAAAGAAAACAACACCACATTCACTCATCACACTTTGAAATTAGAGCTGTAATGTCATAAAAGGAAATTTTTATTGTTTTCAGAGAACATAAAAGCCCTTGGAACAAAGTCAGAAGGGTATTTTGACGAATAAGGTCAAAGTCTGGTGTACATAAAGTGAGCATTGTACAGCATTATAGGTTGTACTGAGTGTCAGCAAGTTACCAGAAGCCCTGATCCTGTCAACACTCGAATGTGTGCGTGAGTTTACCCTTGTAAATACCCTCATTCAAATACAACTGCAGTAAAGTTATGCTCAAACATAAGTTTCGTAAGAATCAACATTTTTGTAATAAAATAGTAAGGAATCAACACATTGAAATCCCAAGCTGACCTCAAAGAGCTAAATCACAGATTTTTCAATTACACTGAATTTTCAAAGCTCTCTAATATTTTCTTTAGACAACCTAAAGCATTTCATCTTGATGTTAATTTTTTTTTATTACATCCAATTGTAATTTGAAAAAATAAATATTGTAACAATAAAACAAAAGAAAAATGTAATGACATTCCAGAAATGCTTTCTTTGGATTTTTTCCCCTGCTTGGTAAAATTTCTTTATATATCACCAAGTTTGCAAAGAAAGACTTAACTTTGATACAAATCTCCTTTTTCAATGTTTTTATGGCAAGTTCTGATATTCAAGGTAATCAGAAATCTGCTTTCCTGACTAAAAATTGTGATGTTATAATTGTTTTAAAATCATTTCTAGAGGGAATAACAGGATTTAAAAAAAATATTTTAAAATCTGCTTTCTGTATTTTGCTAAAAACGAAACAGTACGAAAACGTCCTCTTCTTAAAACTTGGAGGGTGGAGTGTACAAAATCTTTTTGTAGCTATTTTTGTATGTTTTTCAAAATTATTTTGAAATTAAAAAAAGGTAAAATAGCATTTCTGGGGAAGAGAAGGCAATTCAATCATGAGAAAATAGGTTTTGTTAATGAAAGTAAAATAAATGCATTTAATTGCTCAAATTTTATCAGACACTAATATTCAAACCTTTGAAAGGTGTGAGATCCCTCCTGTGGGTTTACCTGGTGGAGGGTGAGGTGTGCATCTCTCTGTACATCTCTTGCTCTGTGGGAGCTGGTCCCCGTCATGCTGGGTGACATTCATCTCCATTCCCCAGCAGTTGTAGTTATTCCTGCCCTTTAGGTAGGCAGCAGTATTTAACTTATGGTGCCTCACTATATCCCAGGTTTCCAGCCAAAGCAAGGATGACCCTGGATAGGAATCCTTTCTGTCCGAGGGACCCAAGAGATGTAGCAGGAGAAGAGGCAGGGGAGAAGCAGCGGTTGGCAGCTGTGCTCCCTACCAGCTCCATCGCAGCTGTTTGAAGCTTTAAACAATTTGAATAACGACTCCGAAGGGCGGAATAAAAGGTGGCAAGGAGAGCTTGTTGAAATAAATAAGATTTTTCCTTTTTTTTTCCCCTCCCCACATGAGAGAAGGAAGACTGCGACTTACAATGAGTGGTGTGAGTCACTGCAACAGAAAAAAACCCACCAAGCCACAGCGTGTTTGCTCGTGCAATGGCTGTGCTGCTGCCCTCCTCCATCCCTTCCCTGTTGTGCTCCCGAGCCCACATGGCAGACATTACACGCCGCTCTATTCTTGAACTGTTTCTGGTTTCTTTGTGGCACCAGCTGCAGGGGAGTGGAATCACGCGAGCAAAGGCAGGATGTTTGGTGGCTCTGCCAGCCATGCCCAGCCTGGCCACCCCACAATATGGCACAAAATATGGAGACAGCCTCATCCACCAGATTTCTCAGCTCCTCCCAAGCAAGTGTCTGCATTCGTGCCTGGGTTAGGGGAGTAAAAAAAAAAGAAGAAAAAGCAAAGCAAAAGGATCAAAGTGTTAATTTTAAAACATCTTGTGGTGCCAGGTGGAAATGAAAGCAGGGTGATCAGTGAAATAATCGATGGGGATGTAACTGAAGTGCATTTTCCAGCAGCTCATTAGAATAACGAGGAAACCACAAAGGACATGGGAGATACAAACAAGCTTTGTTGCCCTGTCATTATTTTTAGGAGCAATATGATACCGCTGAGGACTGGGTTAATAACAGATAATTGCTGGCTTTATTCTTGCTTTTCTCTTTTTTTTCTCTCCCCTCTTCCCTGAATGGTTTTATGGGATATGGACTTAGTAATGTTGTGGCAAAGTGTCATTTCCTGTCTTATTGGAATGACTCAAGTGTGTGTGCTTGTGTGGTGGAGGTCAGGAGCACGTTTATGAAGTTTGCACTGTGGTTAATTAGTAGGAGTGGGCAAGTTTCCTTCTCCCTATCTCTTTGCTCCTGGTGGGGGATGGAACAAACTCCATAAATTTGCCTGGACCATGCTGTTCTCACACAAGTTTGATCCTGAAATGATGCCCAGTGAATCAGCCTGTGAATTCTCCCAGGTCTCCCTGTGCACTGCTGTGCTCAGGCTCTATGGGGGTTGCAAACCTGTTTGTGTGAAGCTTAGTGAAGCCTTTGGATTTTGGATCACAGAGGGTCTGAGCAATCAGTTGCTTTTCCTTCTTTGCTGAGGCTACTTTCAGTGACATTTGGCAAACCCTTTTCTGCCTGTGGCAAATTTTCCCTCCTGCTCTGGGTTTGCCTTTGCCAGGCAGCCCTGAATGCTGCTGGTCCCATGTCCTTGGACAGCCACAGGTGTAAGGACCTTCTTTCCATGAGTTGTGTCCTGACTGCTCAGGCCCAGTGCAGAGGCAGCAGCTGGGAAAACACAGATCCAGGACAGGGCAAGTGGAAAGGAAAAGTGCTTTGATGGTTGGTGGTAATGCAATAAAACAAACTTGTTGTTTCTGACCAGTTTAGGTCACTATTTCAATAAAACCTTCATATTATTATATTAGTTGATATAATTCATTTTTATTTTGTGGGGTTTTTTTTTTTATTGAGGCCAGCTTTTGGCTTTATTTTATGGCCTTGATTTAGCTGTCTGACTTCCTGGGACTGCAGAGAGATTCTCAGCTGACATCGAAGATCTCTCAATTGCTCATGGGTTTGCACTTGCTGACTTATTGTGAGGCTCAGGGGCTGTATTTGCAAGGATCTGCAGTCCTGGTCAGGCAGCCAGCTCACCCCCAAGGCCATCATGCCCTTTCTGAACTCCACGAGAAAAGTACAGCCATTCACAGCTATCAGGTGCTAACAGGGACAGAAAGGGAAATATTCAGCAACACAGCCAATTGAAGTGTGGAGCTGCTTGGAGAAGAATTCAAAATGCTTCAATTTGGTGGAGATGAACAGGAGAAAATAACAGAATTATCAAGGAGAAATGGGCCTTTCCACAAATTAAAAAAAGAGAGCTCATTAAATTAGAAAGGTTTTTTTCTTTTTTGACCCAGTGATTTTTCAAGAGACTTGTGTGCAGAAAAGCTGAGGCTCATTTTAAATTATATTACTTGGCCTGAATGTGTATAAATTAAAGCTGAAAATGAAAAATAATTTTAGTTGTATTTGAGTGCCTTGCCTCTTTAAGAAATAATCAGAGCACATATTAAAAAAAAAACCTCAGGAAGTACAATTGTTCAGATCCAATCTGGGTGACAGTAGTGGAAAATCCAGAATATAGTCACAAAATGTGTTAATACCTATCAAAAGAATATTGGTAAAGAGATTTGCTCTTTCTAATAAAATACAGCAAGTAGAAAATTTTACAGTGGAGGGGAGGTAAGCACCCGGTTTATAGCTATCTATGTGGGTAAAGAATTTATAGCCATGATGTGGGGTTGCAAAATGTCAAGCTTGAGGTCAGGAGTCAATCCTTTATTTCAGCCTGCTCCATAATCTGATGGTGTTGGACGAAACAGCTGCTAGAACTCCCTTCAGGCCACGTGGTCAGAGATGAGGTCAGAGACATTTCATGGGGTGGTTTTGATGGGATGTCCAGCCCCATGTTAGGCTTGCTCACGTTCTTCAGAGCAATGCTGCAGGCAACGAATATGTCAGAAGAACTGATGTGTCTGAGACTGCAGGTTTGGAAAACAGCAGAGAAGGGTCATCTGAAGGGATATGGGTGGAGAGAGTGGCATGGAAAAGGCAAGGAAATGTTTGGAGCAGCAGAAAGTCAGTAAAGCTGATACTTGGCTGTGTCAAGACTCCTTTGAGATAAACTATCAGTGGGGCAGAGACAGTGTTTGCCAGCTGCAACCCTACAGTTTTCCTCATCCTTTTATGCCATATTTGATTTATAGAGGCACTTAGTGGCCAGATGTGGGGGTATAAGCACCAGTTAGGTGGGCGCTTATATATTCTCTTGTCTATCTGTTTCTAATGAATGTCCAAGTATTTAGTCTCACTTTCTTAGCTGTATATTGTGAATGTGGGTTAAATTAATCAGTAACTGGTCATCAGAGGTACTCAGAAGAATCTTAAAAGCAAAAAAAGCAACTCATGTTCAAATTATGTTAAGAGTGAGATGGAACCATCAAAAGGAAGGAAATTAAAATTGAAAGCAATCTTAACTTGTGCAATTAGAGATGAGGGACCTGGAAACACAATATGTCTGAAACTGACCTTAAGGTGATGGTGAACAGCAGATGAAATCCAAGTTCTTAATACAACACCAAAGGCAGGGAACAAAATAGCTGTTTTAAGACCTCCTATGGCTAAGCTCCTGTACACATGAGTACAATGAGCACTGACATCTTGGTGTTGGACAAGATGCCAACGAGTCCAGTTTTAGAGAATAGGTCAGGTTTAAAGAGCTCAGAGGACTGAACCATGGGGAAAGCAGAGCAGCAGTGCCTATGGAGAAAATTAATGTCAAAGGGACAATTACTGCCATTGAAAAACACTGAATGAATTACAAACAAAGGAAGAAAAGGAATCATTAAAGGTGAACTTGATGCAGGTTTAAGGAATGAAAGTCCTATGGATGCAGCTATACAAAAGGATAAAGAGAAATCTTTTGGAGCAGGCATAAGCAGTAGATGAATTTCAACTAATGGCACTATGAAGCTCAGTCTTGGATCAAAGGTCTAATTTGATCCCTGGTCATTCTGTACAAGGGATCTGAACTGAAGTGCCAGGCTTTGGGGAAAATCCAGATCACTTCCAGATTTGGTTGTGAGTATTGCAACTCCAGGGTCATCTCTGTTTTGAAAAACAAGGAACATTGGCATAGAGTGGGGATGCTGTGATGGCAGATGGGCACCAGAGTGGAAGCTCTAATATGGGAAGAAAACATGGGGTATGGACTATGTGCAATTTTCTCTGACTACTCAGCTTATGGTAGGTGGTCCAGGCTTCTTCATTCTCCTGGGCACAGTTGACTCTCCCAGAAAAAAAAAAAAATTGAAAAAATGTTTGTGCCTTAAATAATTGAGCCACCCTTGGTGGTACATGAAGGAGAGCATGCATTTTAAATTACAGGAAAAAAAAGAAGTGGTTCACAATCTTATCCCAGTTTGTAAACCCACCAAAGTGTCTGAGAGCCTTGAACAGCCTCCAGCATCACAATGTTTGCCTACCCCAACTTTGTCTCATTATTTTCCTTTCCCTGCACCTCTGTGCGTCTGGAGCCCAGCTGAGAATGAAATGAGCAGCGCCGAAGGACTGTGAGAAAGACGATTTGTGTGGTAAACCCAGCACAGCCAGAAGCAGGAAGTACCAGATTTATCATGGGAAATCCTCTTCTTGTTAGATGTTTCCAGCCTACTTCTCCAGGCTTAAGCTATCTCAGTGGTGCATGTAGGCCCTGGTTCAACAGGGATGCTCTGCATTTGCCAGACTTGAGATGCATGAAGTTAATTAGCACCCTGTTAAATCAGGACTCTGTCACTGTGTCAGACAATCCCCATTGACTGAGAGCTGCTTGAAAATTTCCTGTCTCCTGGGATAGCATAATAAAGCTACAGAGCGATTTTAAGTTACTCAAGATGGGGATGGATTCCCCATGCTCTCCTTTGGAAATGTCTTTTCTGTCCCACTCCAACTCTGGTCCTACATGTAATATATGTGACTTTGGGGCCCCAGGCCACATCCTGAGGAGCAGGTCCTCTGCCTGCCATCACTGTGGCAGCTCTGCAGTCAGTCACAACCTCCCTGAGGCTGATTCTCACTTTTTCCATCACATCCAGACTTAGGAGTCCATTTTCTTGCTGCCTCGTGCTACTGAGTAGTGCTGAATCAGTGGTACCTTCAGGCACAGAGCCAGGCTGTGGACAATACCTGTGTTTATCCATTTCTCTGCTTTTTTGGAGAATGAGAAGCCCAGTCCTCTGTCCCTGACTTCTGCTCTTGTTGCCCTTAAAGGTGGGTTGTCACACCTTAGCCCTGGAGATGAACTGAGAGCTCGTAGGAACTTTCTGTGTGTGCAGCCCATGGCAATAGAGAGTTGCTCAGCTTCACCATGCACCACATGGAGAATTATGTTTGTCTGTTTTCCCTTTATTCTGCTTCCTGCTGTGTCTCTTTGATGACTATTAAGTAAGTAGAGAATGTTCATTCACTGCCTATGTGTTTTCTCTGTTATTCAGGATTTATGTGCCTCTCCCATCATAGTCCACTCATCTGTCTTTCTGTTTCAGGGTACCTGTTTGTCTCTGGATGAGCCTCTGTCACTGCTGCACTGGTCTGAGTTGTATGCAAATTAGCACTAATCAAGAGGAATAAGCCAACCAACAGTTAGGCCATAGCAGGGTGTCATGAATGATTTATAATTATTTCCTCCTAAAACCACTTGACATTTGACATTACTTGAAGTCTGTTTGCTGTACTTGAATCAGGCAGAAACAGATCTCCCGTTGAACATAATGGGGGTCATTCCAGTAAGCAAAACTGTATGTACTGTCTATGGCTACAGTATAATTTTATTGATTTAAAGTGTTTTAAGTAAAGGCATGATTTCAAGCCTGGAGATAAAGGTGGCTCGTTGGCGTAATTGCACAGTAATCTCGTTCAGTGCCCCAAATAACACTGTGATGTCTCCTAATTTATGGACAGCATGTACATGAAGTGATTAGAGGTCTGGGATGATGAGACTGCAGTATGGAGGGCATGAATGAGTGGGAGGAGATGACAGAGTCCTAGGCAGAGGCACTTCATGAGGGCAGCCAGCTCCGCTTCACACTTGTCTGGTGTTCTGCTTGTGGCCGCTGCTCATCACGGGGGAGCAGAGGTCAAAAGTGAGGACTGTGAGCCATGCAGCTTGGATGTGAGTCTCTCGGGGGGGTTCACAAAAACTTTGAGTCAGGCTAATTTCCAAGCTCTTCTGTCTATGATATAGCAGTCTGTTTTCACTGTGGGTGGTGTGCATCTTCTTTGCTGGAGCTGACTTTCATGTCAAAATGAAACCAAAGGGAGACTGAAGGTTGTTGCAGGCATTTACTAGTGACTTGGTTTCTTAAGTTTTGATGATTGCGTATTCAAATTAAGAACTTGTTCCAAAATTTCTCTTCCAAGCATCCACCTGTTTGTAACTTCTGGAAATGGATGTATTCTATCTTATGGGAGTCAAGCAGCTCATCACATTGGCTGTAGGACTCTCATGGCTGTAAGATCCCAGCTCTGGGATAGGGCAACAGAGGAAAAGTCCTGAAAGCCGGGATTACAGTCTTTTTTTTTAGGCCAAGAAATTTCTAACCACAGGAGCTGAGTGTAAGGGGATCCAGCACAGCAGGTTGAGGATGCTGAGCCAGGAGCAAGCTGGCCTGTGACCCTAAGTTTCCATACTGTTGTATTTTGCTTTGATACTATAGTGGCTATTAAAAAAAAAAAGAAGTGAGAAGTTATAGATTACAGCAGAATACATGCGAGTATCTTGTGTTATTTTAGCAAGTTAATATGTGCCTAGCACATCCCAGTGGGATGGCAGTGGCTTCCACGGAATTTTACTGGAAATGAACTGGGTACATCTGGTCAGAGAGGGAAGCCTCAGGCTGCTGGCAAACTTTTGCTCCCTCTCTGATTATTTTATTTAGATACATATATGTATGTATGTATATACAGTAATTTAAGGCTAAGACTGTTGTATTGGCTATCATTTTCAAAAGATTTTGAAAGAAAACAGGAGTTTTGTTGCATTGCAACTGAGCTAGGGAAGCTGAGCTGAGATGAATCTTCTCTGACATGACTGTAAGCCTGTCTCAAGAGAATACTCAAGGACTGGTTATCATAATTTCATTGTCAAACTTTCACACTACAGGCTGGGGCATCTTGAGGGCTCTGTTCTGGACTTGTTCCTCTAATTCTTTCCTTACCACCTGGGATGGTGGAAGAACATATCTTAATTTTGAAATTGTCCTTGAAGAGCTGCTGAGGCCAGCTTTAAGGCATAAATGAGTTTGGCAAAACATGATCTGAAATGAGATATTTTGGTAAAGACAAGGGCAAAGTATGATAGGAGAAATCAGCTGCATGAAGAGACCCTAGGCAGTAGCTCTGCAGAAAAGCTGGGGTTGAGAATTCAGCACAAACTTAGGTGCAAGTCAGCTAAGGTTTGCTAATGCAAAAAAAAAAAAAAAAAAAACAACAAAAAACCTCATCAAAACAACAAGTAAACATACTGTCAGAATGTGCAAGTATCACTTCAGATGCAGGAAAAGATCCTTTGGTTGGCTTGTGTGCAGTGAAGACCTTTCCAGAAGGTCCAGAATAACACCACTGCTTAGAGTCCAGGACCATAGGCATTGTGTGGAAGGGCTGAAGGAAATGGTTTGTTCACTTTAGAAAGAAAAAGGACTCTCAGATATGATGCAAGCATTCCAGTATGTTGAGGTTGCTGTAAAGGCAAGAAATAATCTATTGTTCCCATTCATTAGGGTTCAGGCAGAGGATTCAAATACAATCAGGGGAGCTAGTGGAGCTGTTCACCCAGGTTCTCATTGATCATGTTACCTGTTCAGCAAGAAGCCTCTTGACTTCTGGGGTAAGAGGTTTCAAGGTGTCTGTGTAGGTCTGTTTGTTGTATGCCATGTCATGGGTGAGAAAATAAGGATCCTCTCACTGCCAAGGGACTGGGCTCTAGGTGGGATCTTTTTTTCACTTGGTGCTTTATAGACACATCAGAGCTGGCTGAACAGGGAGACCTTGTGCACTGTTGCTGTCTCAGCACTACATTGCAGAGCATCTGCTCAGCACCGAGCGTGGACAGATCATGCTTCCATTTGCCTGGAAATGACTGTGCAGACACCACACTCCTGTCTTAGATGGCAGCTGCTTGCATACACCACCCATGTGAAAGAAGGATGATGTCCCTTGATGGAATTTGCTCTGCCATGTATTTGAAGCCCAACTTTATTGGTTGATCCAGGCCACAGGACCATAATCCTCTCCTGATGAGAACATCCCTGCCATGAATGACTGGAACCATTGCAGCCTTCTCCCTCTCATTTTCTGTGACAGTGACGAGAAAAGCAGCCCCCTCTTTGGTTTTGACTTTATAGTGTTTTGGCTTTGGAAGATTTTTGGTATCTGACTAGTCAGAAATAGAAAGAAAAGTCTCTAGAGTGGCATGCAGGGCATATGAAAATGTCCATCAATTCCTCTCTATTTGGGTGTGTGCTTCAAGGGCAAAGATGGCTGTGGTAAAAGCATAATCGATTATGAGGGCTTAATTGCTTTTGAAATGACCACAATCTTTTTATTACCACAGTGAAACGTGCTTTGGACTCCATTGTGGCCAGTGTTTAGATTGAGGCAGACCACAGGATGAGGAGAGCATGACCCTGCTACTCAGTTCCCCACGCTCCTGTCTAAAAACAGAGAGACAGAAAAAGAAAAAAGAATTTTTCCACATATTCTAGTCCTCAGAGCTGTGCAAGCTGCATCTAGCTGTGGGCTGCACTGTTTGGAGTCCTGTGTTACTAATTTTGTGGAGCAGACTCATCCAGGCAGTCTGGAGGCTACTTGCTGGTCATTTTATACCCTCAGAGAATTTTCTTGTCCATTCTTCAAGAGGAGGGGGCTCTTTAGCCTATTTCAGACAGAGGCAGGACCAAAGGACAGCCTTCACATGCAACAGTTGAGGTTGTAGAGCCTCTCTCAAGAGATCGAGTCAATGTCCAGGACATGGCCCAGCTGAGAGTTGAGTATCTCCAGGGATGGATCTTTTTGGTCAAGTTCTTTCAGTTCTTGACCACTCCCAACAAAAAACCAAAAAGTTTGTGGTTTCTTTTTGGATTTAATTGGAGAGGGTGAAATGTGGACTCAGGTTTTAGCTCACGTAGCTCTGTGCTGTCTGCATTGCATACCTTGGCTTCTCTTTGTGGAGGCCAAATTGAAAGTGACAGTCTCACACTTCTGTGGCTGATGTTAATGCCTGAAATCTGGCTCTCTGGGACACAGGTTTTGACTTACCTCTGGCATTTCAGGCATCTCATGTTCCTTATTCTAGCCTCCACTGGGCCGGTTTCACTGATGGCTCCTTTACAGCAGAGAGGAATCGTTCCCATTTCACCTCACCTGAAGGGTGGGCCAGTTGTTTTATGAAGTTACAACAAATGTCTGTGGTGCAGGGTGTTGGCAGGTCCCTAACAAAGCCTTTGTATTGCCTAGAAGGAATTTTCTCCTTCCCTTACTCCCTTTCTCTCTGTCATGCTCTAAGGAATTCAGTGGGACTTGTGGCAAGGGAATTGTGAGCTTAGCCTGGCTACAGAGGGTTGCACTTGAAATATCTCCATTTTAATCCACATGCTTGTTCCAGCTAGACTATTTTCACAGCTGCTTAAGGAAGAAAAAAGGGACACTAACAAATCTTGTGAGAGACCTCTTCAGTGCTTCAGTTTCTCATTTCCAAACATCCTTGTAAAAGAAATCACATCCACTTACTTACACAAATGCCCCAAATAGACTTTTCTGTAAACTGAAGGAGAAAAAAAATATTCAGTCTCTAGCTGGAATTTAATTCAACAAAGGACTGAACCCTCCCAGCACTGGAGCTCTTCCACATTTGCATCCGTTGAGGATGTGACCCCCAGCCCTCAGCCCTAACTGAACTTTCTCAGTAGATTTATACAGCAGTAGGACACACAAGGTAAAAAATAAATGTAGATTTCAATGGGAAGCATTTACAAATCTGTATTGTTTCCTTAGTTTCACTGCAACTGTAATTTTAACCCTAATGATAAAAGCTATACTATTACTAAGATATAGTTTTGGGGCTTTTTTTCCCTTTCTGGTCTTGGGTGGTCTAGAATGTGCAGTAATTCATGTTCTCAGCTGGGTTTCCACCACAATTCTGATTGACCTGATTACTTTCCCAATGACAGAATCCAAAATTGAAACCACATCAGAACTCACTGAAGTTGGTTCTGTTTTTGATGTTCCTGGAGCTTCTCTGGTGGCTCAGCAGGATATATGTCTTCATGAGGGTTTTTTTAACCCCTTCTTTTTTTTTTTTTTCCTCCTTTTTTTTTTTCTTTTTTCTTCTCATGGTGGGCTTACTTTTGGGACATGAAGTGTTTAGGGAAGTCCTGAAGGGAGGGCAACAAGGGAGGAGAGAAATCAATAGAGATGTTTTATTTTAGGACCTAATTCTTGACATTAGCACGTATGGCTTGAGAGGGCTATGCAGAGAAGAGGACTTTTTCTACAGGAAAAAGGATCTCTCATGACATTTTATGTTGTTGCACTGACCCTTAACTTACTTCCTCCTCCCCATCTTCTGGGAGGATGGACAAGTGTTATGGGAGTCAAAACCTACATTTTTTTAATCACCTTTTCTGTAAAAGGAGAGACTGGGACAAGCTGAGCTGAATTTATTACAGGGAAGAGAGCTTATGATGGCATTGGGAAGGTTCTTCTGAAAGTTATGGTGCTTCACTGGGAGTCCTGAATCTGAAGGTAATTGACTGGAGAGGTTTGTTTAGTTTCTTTTCCTTCCTGTCCCAGCTTCTTCCTGGCAGAGCAAAGGAACAGAGCAAAGCGTAACGGGCTCTTCCTTCACACTGGGACTGGTTCCCCTCCTCTTTCTCTCACTCCCAACGAGACATAAAGTCATTAGGGCAGTATGTGATGTGGGGTTGGAGCTGGTCCAACTTACACCGAGGACTTCCTCGTGCCCCGGCACCCACATCTTTGAACAGTTAATATCCACATTTGCATGACACGGGTAAGGTTGCACCGAGGGGAACATGTGCCATATTAGGCAGTGTTAATGGTACTGGCACCTTCTCCTATTTCCTCTGCTCCCTAAAAGAGTTTGGAGGTGGGAAAGCCAAGCTGCGTGCAGTCTATTTCCATGCGGTCATAGACAACAGGGATCCAGAGGACTTCGAGTTTGTGCTCAGCTCAGTAGCTCCTCCTAGCAGAAAATCCTCACCCTCAGAGGTGTATTGTTTTCTGAGCCCTTTTCGGAAGGTGGGAAAAGCATTTTGAACAACAATAGGAAGTGGATAGTGTCGTGAAAACACGCTCCAGCCGAGATTTGGCACCAGCAACAGAAAACTTATAGAATCTTGTCCAACTCTTCATGGCTTTCAAAATGAACACTGCGATGCTGTAAGTCAAATAACATTGTCCAACCCTTTTCATCCTGTTTGTAATTCCACTAGGGACATCATTACCGTAACCAGCTGCTCTGGGATTCTCTAATGAAAACTTTGTTTCTGAATAGAATAATTAAACCTTCATATTCAATTGTCAAACAGCTCCATCTTTGCTCAGTGCATGGATGTGATTAGCCACAGAAAACCATTCTGCAGCTTAAACTCACAATTGCATCTAGTATAAAAATGATTAATTAGGCGACGTGCTGTTTGGGAAGTTTACAAGCAGATCAATGAATAATGTTTAAGTGAAAATTTTATAGAGACGTTACGGGCACTGCAGGTTGTGTGGAAGCCTTGCTGACGGCTTATGGATGCGTGTGTTCATGTTCCATAAAGAAATTCTACATCATGGAGACAGGTTCAGCAGTTACACGTGGGAAAGGAAGCCCTGAGGTTTTTGGAGTTTTCTTTCTATAAATGTTTTTGACAGAGACTTGGTCCTTTTCCTTCTCTCAAAACAAAGTTTCTAATGTGAGCAATATTTTCCCTGTTCTGTTAAAAAAAATCTTTTTCTTTTTTCTTGTGTCTTTTCTTTGTGTTTGTGCTGAGTGGGGGAACAAAAGGCAAAGACTGAATATGTCTAGGAAAATTACATATGGACTGCAAAAATCCACTATCAGTGTTTGAGGCACTAAGAAAAAGAATTGATCAGTTTAAATGAAGTTATCCCCATCTTTAATTTTTTTTTTTTTTTTTTGCACGTGCAGAAAAATGCATAATAAGGCATAGTTGTATTTTGGTGTTACAACTAATTCTATTACATAATCCATAAAATTTTCCAATTTCTCTTGAAACATGTATTTCCTGTGACCATCATCCTTGTGGCTTACTGACTTCTGATATCAGAGATGAATCAGGGCTTTTAACTGAATCTTACAGCCTGAATATTATCTTGTATTTTTCTCTATAACTGTTTTGGATAATTTCTTTAGAAAAAGTTGTGAATGCCTACAATTCAATAGGACTGTCTATTGTGGTGTAAGAATATCACAGTGGAGCTGTTCTTGATATGTCTTTCTCACCCTTTGTTTTGGTTCCCATCAGAGTGTCACAGTTTTCTGCTCCTTGCAGCAGGAACCACTCCTTCAGCTCTGGTCACAGAGATTGTTGGGTTTGGTGTTGGGTTTTCCAAGCTCTTTTCCTACAGAAAGCTCAGAAAGGACCTTGTATGGAGCCAAAAATGAATTCTCAAAGATTAATTCTGTCTTGTGTGCATGGTCTGCACATGGCCGTACATAAAGACTTTTGATTTGCAGCTTTGTCATCTTTACCTTGACAATCACAGGTTTTCTCCAAAGTTACTTCCGATATATATCTCTCCCTGTTTACAGCCTTAAGGATGAAGACAAATAAACAAACTCAAGCAAGCGCATTTCTATCCTGTACCGTATGTTGCCAAAAATAGTAGTCAGATGGAAAAGATTTTTCCAGAAGTCTTCTGCTGCATAATCTGTTTCAAATAAAGATAATAAAATAAACAACTGTTTATAAAGGGAATGTGGACGAGCAGGGCTCCCCTGCTGCCTATTGAGAGGGCGCTCAGTGCAGACGTTGTCTGCGAGAATTCCTGATCTGGCATACAAAGTTCTGGTTTTTATCTCCAAACCCCCCACTCTGAAGCACTAGAGACAGATTTCAGGAAACCTATGTTAAATATAGCACCCCAGGAAACTCCCAAGCTCTGGTGTGAACAGGGAAGTTTTGTGATGCAAACCCCTGGATCCTCATCTGCAGGCAAAGTATTTGAGTGGTCCCCCTCTGTCTGTTTGGCTCAGTGGTGGGAAATGTGTTGCATGGACTGGGAGACTTATCAGTTAACTTTGCTAAAGGGCACTGCAAAGCAAAACATGATCCATGCAAATACTGATCCAGCCAGAGAGGTGTCACTTTGATGGAGCTGCTGCTTAGTTCCCCTTTACCATGAATGTTCATGAGCTCCTGGAGGTATGAGTGTGGTCATTCTTCAGAGCTGTATATTTCCCCTCCAGCACTGCTGTGGAAGTCTTTGAGGATGAGCTCTCTTTGGACATTTCCAACTCGTCTTGTTTTGAGAGTGGTGGCCAGAAATCCTTATAGAGTAGCATTTCACACCACAATATGTTTAAGAAAGTCTGCCTCTAATCCTGGCCACATATCTTGAAAAGCAGAGGAGCAAAAAATGAACAAGAGCCAGGGCATGTGGGAAAGGAAAAAGTGACCCAAACTTGGGATTGATTTCTCTTTCTTTGATTTTTTCTTTCTCTCTTTTTTTTTTTTTTTTTTTTTTTTTTTCTTCTCTGGGAAAATTTGATTCAAATTTTGGTCTTTGTTTTGGACCCATTTTCCTATTAAAAACTAAAAAAGCTAAACCCCAAACCTAAATACACAAAGAAACAGATTTCCCGTCACAGGAAAAGAGGAGAGCGGACCTACATGGCAAGCATGGGGGAGAAGATTGCCAGAGGTGGAAATTTTCTGGGATCTGCAAGTTGGGTTCAGCTGGTTACAAGTAAGAGGGGCTAGATGTGAATATTGGATCCCTCTCTAATTTGATTCTTATGGCACTGATTATATTTATATACAGCCTGCAGACTCCAACCAAGTGTGGTGTCTCCAGGGATGGCACAGCCACACGCAAAAGTGTTCCTACCCTAAATTGTCTGTAGTCTAAGCCAACAACAACTGAGAAGGGAAATGGAAGAAGAGAAAAAGGGGTGGTCACCAGGAAGGTTTGGACATGAGGTTTTGATTCAGGCTCCCCTCCTGCCAGAGAATCTGCCTTGATCTCTGCAAATCTCATCCCTTTTTCACCTTGCCCTTGGCTTTGCTGCCTCTGTGCTGATCCTGCTGACTGGTCTCCTGTCTTCAAGGTTCTGCTGAGATTTGGGGTGACCAGCTTTTCGTGGCACCCTGCCACTCCGTGTTACTGGAATGGTGCAGGAGCGGGAAGACAGGCAACTGTCTTTTCCTCTGGAAACCCGGAACTTGGGCCCCTTGCCTGGATGGGGGCCTGAAAATGTGAATCTCTTTATAAACTTGGGTTATCCAGTTTATAGTACAATTCCCTGGCAATGTATCTTTCAATGGGCTTTTTTTCTCACTGTTTATCACAACCTTTTCATTATTCGTTGTGTAGTTCTGTTTTATTAGGGTAAGTTTACATGTTATGGGTAGCATAAGGTTGGATAAACCAGAAAGAAAGGGTTGCTGTTTGTTTAGAATAATTAAAAAATTACTGCCTGAACTCATGAATATGGGAAGATCAGTTCTTGCAGCTTGTGTTTTTGCTGGATTTTGTTAAGTCATTAATTTTGGAATTAAGATAGTATTTGTTCTTTTTCCTCCCTCCTAGCCTTCTCACCACTCCTAAATATTTTATTTATCTACAAAGTGGTTCTGCAAACTAGTTTGTTTCTCACCCATCCACTTTAATTACAGCCAAAGTTTCCTTTTAGGAACAAGGAAGGGAGGCAAGCTTGGCTTTTCCTTTCCCATCCGGCCATTTCTGGGCTTTATTTAATTTTTAGCTGTTCTGTTTAAATGTTCATAAACTTGGGGCCTAAGCCGGGCTTAAGAGTGCACCGGGAAAGCGTTAAAAAAACACATCTTGAGCGTGGCTGAGAAGAATTCATTGATGCCAGGGCAATGTGTGTTTGATAAACATACAGACTTATAGGCAGATAGGAGCAAGGAGGCACTTTGCCTGCATATAGCTGTATTATTTATGGATTTCTTAGCTGTGCAGTGAGGACCAGGTTCTGTTTAGCTCCTCTCTTTGGGTGGTCCGCGAGAGATTCTGAGTAGCCTTCAGTAGCCTTCAGGCATAATTGCCAGGCATGCTCTTGTATCTGAGATAGCTTAATAAAGCATTACATATCTTACTGCTTCTATATTTTATTACCTAACCCAGTGCATGCGGTCAGCGGGTAATTAAATTCAGCTGTGTTTTTACTCTCTGTTTTAAGGTCGAAGTATGAATTTCTCCACGAATTCTTTGAAACGGACTAATACGATGCATGCATGATAAAGGCAAGGCTAATCAGAGCCAGACTGTTAGTGCAATATAAGGTTGCCCCAGGTGTAATTTATTTTCATATTATTGGTGGTTTTACTGTTGAACATATTAGAAGACGAAGAAGAAATAATAATTCTTTTCCGTGTATGGCCAGAAAGCTACAGGCTGGGTTGAGAAGCTAGGTTTTCTTTTCATTTCTATTTTATGCCACATTTCGGCTCAACCATTTGTGCTCAGTTCTGAAGTCAATTTCAATTAACCTATTCCTTCATTAACTCACTCTCTAAGTGCAGGAGGATATTGCTAGATTGCTCCGTGCCATTATGAAAAGGATTGTGGTGCAGCCTTTATTAAAAGCAATGTCTGCAGTGGAATGTGTGCTGGAAAAAGTTTAAACAAATCTTTTTCTTGCATTTGACCAACTGGGGCTGGAGTGGCTGCGTGGGCTCCAGGAGGTGGAGCATTTTCACTGGGGGTGAGAGTGGGTGGGGAGCTGGGGGTGGCTGTAGGATGGAGAGGGGGACAGGGACAGTTAGCCCCAATCTTGTGGCTCAGATCAGTGAGTTTGGGCAAGATCATTCGTGTCTGGGGCTCTGTGGTTGTCATGTCAGGAGCAAGGGTTGGCTGGGTGAAAGGGGGAAATAGCAAAATCATGGACCCATGCAGGACCCAACCCTGCTGCTCTCAGGGGATTGATTACCTGGGGAACTCATTGCAGGAAAGAAAGCAGACATTTGTAAAGTTCTCTGGGATTATCCAGAGTTAATGAAGTTGCTGTGTTTTTTTCCCCCTAGTCAAACGTATTTTACAACTGATGTTCTCTCTCCCTTCAAAACTGGCCTCGCTTTTCTCTTTAGACCACCCTATGTGCAATCTTGCTGTTGCTGCAGCATACCAGTTGTCAGTGCCAGAAAATTGTTCCATGAGCAGCAAAAACAGAGAGACCTAAAGTCCTAGAGAGTGGTGTACCAGGGTTGGCACACAAAAGGCATCTCAGGTACCTGCTGGTGGTTGAGCCTTAACCTCAAAAAGCCCTTTCTTTCCTCAGTGGTAATTCTTGGAAAACTTACAGGAACTTAAGGACTGATGTCTTTGTCAGACAAAAAAAAGAAAGCAAGTTAGCAGCACCATTTTTGATAGGCAGAGATGAGCACCTTCAGGATGCAATTAATCTGACTCAGTTTCTTTAAAACATGCCCAATATCATCTGCTTACAGTCAGGATTAAAAACTGTTGAGGAGAAGGCATCATATTAGTTCTGAAAAGGACTGACCTTTATGGTCTTCCTCCATGGGTAAAGATGTGTTTGAGATTAACCACTGGATTGAAACCCACTGGAGATGATTCCACTTGTGCACATAAGTCTGCACAGACCTCATGGAAGAAAGCCCCAAAACTTTTGAGGGGGAAGACTTGAGTATCAAACCCTGACCACACATGGCAAAGATGTGGCAAATTTGCCAGATGAAGTGCTGCAACTTACCACAACGTTGCCCTTATTCAGCATTGCCCAGGTGAGGTACAACAGCAGCAAAAAGCCTGGTTTAATAAGCAGAAACTCAGGTTGATGTTTGACCTCAGCTTCTGCTTCTCCAGCTGTGAAACAATGAAAGAAATGTCCCTTTTCTCACAACTTCCTTTTGCCTTTGAATTAATGCTTACAAAATACTCCGAGCTCCCTAGCTGATGAGGCTGCAAACCACACAGCTCGACTCTGCTGTCACCAATTGGAAAGAGCCATGCTGGGCTTGGGATTTAGTCCTATAGAATTAAGATTATTTTATTGTTCTAGGAACGATAGGGTGGTCTGTCTGCTAAATTACAGTACTCCCTGGGCTGGGCCAGTGCTTTCCCTGCCTGTTTGGGGTCAGGATTTGGCCCTTTCTGGTTTCATGTTTTCCTACTGAACTCATGAACCTGTATCAAATGTCAAAGCAACAAGAACTTGATGGTGATACTCTGCCAGCAAGAAAGGGCTTCCCAAAAATCAGAGCTTTCCTTCCACTAAACTCAATCGCTCTCTCCCCCTCTTTCCTTGATTTCTCCCCCATTCCATCCCTGTCAACCCAATAGAAAACCACCCCTTGAAGCTGGTGAGCCCAAGAACTGCCTGGGATCCAGGAAAACTTGATAGTGTGCAGATGCTGTCCTGTCTCTCAGCAATATTTACTTTTCAGATGAATCTTAAGTAAGCATGAGACCAGGACACACTGAAGCATTTCTCGACATTATGGAACAGTCATCACCTCATCCAGCTGGAGGTGGGAAGCCCTTCCCTAAATTTTCTCACCCTTCTTGGCCTTGCTTGGGGAGTGGGTGGAGCTGGACCAGCACCCCTGTTCCCTGACCCCTGACTCACTCAGTGACCTGGGTGTGGAGGAGAAAAAAAAAAGTTTCTCCCTTCCACCCCCTCTCCCCAAACACAGTCTGAGACTTATTCAGGCACTGTGATGCTGAGATTAATTTTGCTTTGTCTTCTCCTTAGCATGTCTCCCACAAGCTGCTCTGGGGACAGGGAAATGCCTGCCTGCTGCTGGAGTGAGCAGAGGCGGATGCCCTCCCTGCAGAGGGAACCGAAGGGGATGCATTTGGGGGCATGAGGAACCAAAGGACTGCCTGAGGCTGTGCTTCCCAGGCATAGCTCCGGGGATCTGCCCAGCCCTTGCCGTGCAAAGGCGTGTCCTGGGGCCCTGGTGAGCTCTTCAGGGATTTGAGGTTTTCTCCAAGCCCATCTCTGATGTTGGGATCTGACTGGAACACATGCAGCAAGCTAATCGCGTGCATCTGTGCCTTTTAAAAGCGCGGTCGCCTGCTGATTGGGTTTAATTCTTTATCTTACTCCTGCTAATCCGTTTTCCAATCTGGTTCCTATTTGGAGACAAATTCCCCCAAACCCCAGCACTGGTGGGATGGATGTGTGGCAGCAGGGGCAAGGCGGGGGAGAGAGTGGAGTGGTGCTTTCTGTGGGACAGTTACAGGCCGAGAAGAGGACATGCTGCCCTGTTCGATGCTGGGTAACAAAGCTGCACCCAACTTGTGCCACAAATACATAACAGTCTCATAACTGTCTCCACTTGGGATCCCACCTCCCGCAGGCTGCTATTGCCATGAAAACGTGACAGCAGTGCTCTGCCAAGCATCCAAGGAATAACGGCCTGAGGGTTTTATTGCGTGGAAAGCTTCCCTTCAAACACACCCCGGAGCTGGCCTGGTGGTCCAGCAGCAGTGTAACAACCTGGGCTGCTTTGGGTTTTACAGCTGGTAGGCAGCAGTGCCCTTGAGTTTGCTGTAGGGCTGGTGAGTCCCTGGCAGCTGTGCTGGCCTCTCGGCAGCAACCAGTGCTTCCCAGCCAGAGAAAGCACTGCTGGATGCAGCAGCTGTCCTCTCTCTCCTTGCCCTGGCCTCCAGTGTTTTCGTGCTCGGCAGCGTCCAACAAGGGGGACAATGCACCCTGGTGTTGTCTGCACCTCTGCTGAGAGGGTGATTTTCCATCTGCCAAGGGAGAGAAGGGAGATCTGTGGTCCTAGGTCTGGGAAACCCTCACCCTGCCACTCCTCTGGCCTCTGGGAAAACATTAACTGTTGTACCTCTGTTTCTCCTCCCTTTTCCTCTCAGTTATCCTCTGTTCTGCCTCAAATCTCCGCTGTATTGTTGTAGGTTTTACTTCTTCTGGGTTGTAAGTTTTCTGGGGGCAGAAGCCCTTGTGATGTGTTTCTGTCATGGAACAATTCTGAGGACTCACAGGGCTGGCTTTCCCTTGGGAAAACTCCATGTTGTTAATGTGATGGACTTAGCACCAGGTGAAATCTGTGAGACCAGGTGTGTTTTGGTACGAGCTGACTGTGAAACCCTGTGCTTTTAGATCTTCGGCTTGTCCTGCTACTTTGATCAAAACTCAGTTTCCTACCTTTGATAAAGGTAAAAGCCCTTCCAATTTCTCATCATTAAAAATGAGCAGCAAAAATTTAGATCCCCAAAAAGAAAAAAAAAAAATCAAAGTGTGCAAACAAGGAATTGATGCCTGGTATAGAGTATTTTGGAACCTGTTTCCCCAGGTGCATGTAGTAGCTCTGATCCCTTGCTTTGTGTACAGCATGTACAGCTCTGTTCTCCCAGCATCCCTAACCACCCCTGGGGTAAGAAGCAGATTTTTTTGTCTTGAAAAATACACCCCTCTATCAGAATACATTGCAATTTGCAGAAAGATAGAATTATGGGTGGGAAGTAACAGGGAAGCACAGGAGGCAAATGAGAAATGGCTGATTTATTCTGCTGTAATAAAGGTCCAGAAGATGTGGCTCTTGTTCCCAGATTTATCACTGGTTTGCTCTGTGGCCTTGAACAAGCCATTTCACTTCCTTCTGTCTTTGCTTCTCCTCCTGCTCTTTGGCCCTCAAGCTTATGAGCTCTCCAAGATGAGCAGGCTCTGCCTTGTGCCTGTGCAGCAGGGTCAGCTCCCACAGCTCCTGTTTGTGAGTTGTTGGGATCTATGTGTTGGTACAGGACTTCATGTGTGTAGAGCTTGGGATCCTCATGAGCTGGGTAATAAATAATAGATTTTTTAAAAAATATAGATATTTAGCTAAAACAAAGGCGTGAAAGGAAACAGTAATTTCTAAGCACTCAGAGAACTAACAGAAAAAATAGCAACTATTTTTTTTCTTGATCATGCAGCACTAGCAAATCGTGGGATGGAAGGATGATGAGTTTGAAAGAATTGTGTATTTTTAATCTGTTTCCAAGTGTGTGTGAGCACATGCCTAAATCCACGGTGCATTTTATAGGCCAGCCAAAAGGCACATGAGTGAAACAGCATATGATGCAGCCTTCGAAAGAATCCGTCACCCAGACCAGGAAAAAAAATTATTACTGTGTTTCTAACCATTTTTTATCATTTTCATCTCTATTGACTGACATGTATTTTCTTCCTTCCCTGACCCAGAACACCAGGACTCTGAAACTACTGAAATGTTTGCACAATCTTGAAGCATTTATTTAAAAGTTGCTTTTCCCTGAAGGGTAGGTACTACAGCCAGATTCAAAGTCAGATCAAAAAAAACAAACAAATACTATCTTTACAAGCCCTTCATATCGGTATGTACCAAAGGACCTATCAGCTTCCTTTTCTTTTTGGCATGCTGACAACAGTCCAGTGCCTCAGGCAGAGCTGGAGTACGTGTTTACAACCCTTTCAAATTCACAGGCCAAACAGGAAAAGAAGGAAAATGTCAAAAATTACAAATAAAACAGTAGATCTTCAAAAGCAACGAGGCCTGCAAATGAATAATTTTTAGGCATGCTGTATCGGATTTCTTAAATATTTGTCACAGCTGTGAGTTGCATAGTGCAGTGTTTGTTAACCTTAGAACTTGTCTTAAGTGCTCTCACGAATAAATTTATTTATACTGAAAAATCCAAGTGTCTTAATAACTAAAACGTTTTTCAGAGCTTTTCCTCTTTTCTTTTTTTTTTTTTTTATGCTGCTGTGGAGAATCTTTCCCCATGTGCTTGACATATTGGAGCTTTTCTTCAGCAGAGAGCAGGAGTGATGATAGAGATAATGAGAAGAGGAAAAAAAAAACAATGAGAAAGTGAGAGGTGGAAAAATGATGGGACTTGCCTATGTCTTGGTTTTTTTGGCATGCTATGTGATATCCTTTGTGTTGCAGGTACATCATGGCCTTGGATGTTTTGCTTTTCTAAACCTTTCTGGTCGTGGTGGAGATCTTGTCTGAGGAACTGAGGCACAGAGGGGTTTGCAGTGGGAATAGTCTTGTAAATGTTTAGAGACATCTTAGTTGGAGGCATTTGAACCTGGTTAGTTTAGATTTCCCTTACTACTGGGGAGAGGCTGCTTCTCCATAGGGTGATGCTTCTTATCCTAAGTCCTGAAGTTGCTCTGAGGAATGTATTTTTCCCCACTGGTTATTGTGGGATCCTGAATAACTAGTCTGGATTAGACACCTCTGGAGTCACTGAAGATGAATCCCACTTTCTTGAGGAAAGTGATGGAAAGCAGATGGATCTGCGTCCAAGTGCTTGGTCAGGTATTGAAGGCAGCATGTGTGAGTGGTTTGGGTTTACCCCAAACTCCCTGAAAACTGGTTGGCAGAGATATTATTTGGCAGTATGCTTTGGGCAAAAGAGAGCTCTGATGCTTTCTGCTCAGCCTGGACAGGCAGATGTGATTTGAACAAGCCACTTTTTAGCTCCAAGTTTTGTCATTTTGAGGGGAGAAAGAAAAGTTACAGCCTGCAGACTCCCAGATATGGTTTGGAAAACCACCACAGCTTTTTAGCCCAAGAAACTGTGGTAAGAGGCTGAAAGCAGAGTACAACTAGTACATGTTAGAATAGCTGGGGAGGAGATGGAGTGGCCATCACTGGAAATCTTAAAGAATTAAATAATGTTTTTATTCCCTTCCTGCTTTTTGACAGTGAAATGTGTCCTAGAATATAATCTCATTTATATGTTGTGAATCTGTAGATCTCGGTGTACTCCAGAGATCACAATTTCAGGTCCAGGTAATGGATGCCATTCCCAAGAGGGATCACCATCAGTCATTTGCTGCTGTGGTGCTGCTGCTGCCAGTGTATCAGTGCTAGCCAGCATGGTATTGATTAAGAAATCCCTACTGTGATGCACAGAGTAAAAAGAGATGTATCTAAAACCGCTCTTTTGGCAGTACTTGCAAACTTTCCTTGTTTTGTTTTGTTGAGAAAAGCAATCCAATGTGAATAATCTTTTCCTGTAAATGCGTAGAAAACCTTTAATCAAATACAAATTAGTTCTAGGCATGAGAAATAAATGTTTGATGAAAATGTATCTTAGTCATGGCACATAAATAGCTCTTCACAGTCAATATATAATCTTGCATCATTATGAAAGGAAGTGATCATTAAAAATATAATTTGGAGAGCAATATTTTACCTCCTAGTTGTCACAATACCCCCCCTTTCTGCACACAGTTCTGGACAGGGTTAATCCCCAAATGACTTACACCATTGTAAATCAGGAGTAACAAACCCTGACTTCAAGCAAAGGCTCTTGGTGTAAAACACAGGAGGATCTAATCCTGTTGCCTGAGAAAAAAATGGAAACGTCTTAGGAAAATACAACTGCATTGGCACTGCAGAGAGAAAAAAAAATAAAGCAAAATACTTTAAACTTCTAAAGTAATATTTCTTTTCAGCTTCACCTGTGCTTTTAGTCCTCTAAATCAGTAAGCTGTTATAAAGGAAAATTATATGTTCCAATCTCCTGATGAATTGTGTGCTGAGATTTTGCATTAGTAACCATGAGCATTTACACTTCCCTAAGATTAAAGGCAGTTTTCCAAAGCTGTGTCTGCTTATTAATTAGTGTCTGATGAAGACAGATTGCAGACAGAAATAGTGGTTAGAAAATGGAGCTAACCTTTAAGACTAAATTAATCTCAGGTTTAATGGGTTTTAGTATGATTTGTGGGTTTTGTACAATTTCTGGTAAATTTCCAATAGAAATGAAAGTGGGTACAAGAACAAAAAAGAAGGCTGAGTAAACACGGTGAGAGCAGATCCCTAGGAATGGCAGATCCACTGTAATCTGCTAGAATAGCCTCGTAAATCTTTGCCAGGGCATGGTGAGGCCAGGGGTTTGGAGGGATCAGATCTTCAGTCCAGCACCACTTTGAGAGGGTCTGTCGCACCCCTGGAGCAGTCCCAGCTGCTACCAGTATGGACCAAGCTCTCACAGCAGTGCTCTCCAAGAAAATGGGAACAGGACCAAGGCTGAAGAGGGGTATCCTCAGGGATATCTTTATAAGGGGAAGTTTCTTCCTAACAAATAACTTTGTTTTGGGGGTTGTGCTGCTTCACCCTTCGGAGATGTACCTGGAGCAGTTGAGTAGTTTGTTCTTGGGAGAAAGTGGAAGCTGAATTAACAGTACTGTGACCCCACTGCTGTGTCTTAAACGGAGGCCATGAATTTTTTCAGACTTCTCCTAAAATCAGCAGCTGTTTTACTTTCTAGCATTTAATTTTTATATTGTGCTGTCAGGCATCATGTGATGTTAAAAGCAATGATAGCAAAGCATGAGGGAGAGTTGGCTTTGAGGGAAAACCTGTTCTTGTACAACTAGTTAACATGTGTTCCCATAAATCTGCAAATCTACTTCAGTGTGCTTTGAACGTAATCTGGGCCTAGTAAAATGCAGTCAATTATACATCCATTTTAATTGTAAACCAGGTTTCAGAATGCTTGTATTGTTACGTAAGTGCTTATAATTCTCCTATTTCTATCATATTTCCTTGGCACCTCATTTGAATTTACGTGTATCTGAGGTCATAACTGGAATGGAGGTTCTGCTTTTGGTTAACTTTGGAGCATAGATCAGCTATCATGAGTTTGAGGTAAACATTGTCATTTTAGTGGCTTGCTACAAAAAAGCCACTGACGGTTCCCCTCTGACAGTGCAGGATTGTTGTGTCATAACATACCATGGAGCAATTGCCACTGCAGATAAGCACACCCATTACCCTAAATCAATCGGATTTCATGGGTCTGTGCCTCGCTGGTTTTGTTTACACTCGTTGGGGGTCTGGCCCAGCAGAGATGGACAGGTGGAGTTTGCTTGGAAATGAAAGAAAAAGCAGGTGAAATTGCAATAATTCAAGAAATTAGAAATGTGCACCAGCTTTGTGACACCCAGATTCATGAACCCTTTTACACTTAGGATTTTGACTCTCTTCTAGTTCCATCAGAATCAGTTATATTTTTACTTCTAGTGAGGTCGATCTCAGCTCTGTACATGGAGAATGGGTACAGTCAACTCCAAATATCCCCACAGGTGATGACTGGAAGCATGATTTTCAATTCATGCTTTCCCAGCCTCTGGCACCTCCAGGGATTGTGTAGACAGCACAAACTGCAAATAAGGGCTCCAAACTGCACTCTATTTCCAGCTCTGGAAACACACTAAAAGGCAAATAGCTCTGGTCTTTTCCTTCACCTTGATTGATTTGATGTTGCTGCCAGAGGGAAAAAAGCAAGTTTTTTTAAATTTATTAAAATAAAATCTCCTTTAAATAATTTTAGAGGTCCAAGATAACAAACAGCAAGACAAAGATCACAGCTGAAGGCTTTTATACCATCAGGATTGTTAGTCATTGTCTTTGAGCTTTGTATAAATAAATGATTGATGCCTCAAAACAAGACCCTTGAAGGTGTTTTTATAAGGCCACAAATGTGTCAAGCAGACTTATTAGATGTGAAGGGAATGATTATTTGTACAAAGTGAAATGAACATGTGCAATAATATTGTAAAATGTTTATTAGTCTAGAGTGTGCTGAATTTTCCTAAAATATATCAGGTTCTCAGTTTGCACTTAATGTAGTGTTAGGTATGACGCTATATCCTTCCTAGGCTATTTTCAGTGAACATTATGCTTCTTGCAGAGTAAATCATGGGTTTGTGTCCTTTATAACAAGGGTATTATCAAACGTGAGGCAATGCTACCTGTCTGAAACCCAGTGTGAAAGAAAACATGCTGTGATCAAAGGGTGGTTGCTTGGATTGTGTCTATTGAGCAAATCTTTACAGAGCAAGCGGGATGCAAGGCTCTGGGAATGCTCGAGCATCTTTCCTTTTCGGTGTCTGTCGATGCTGCTGGGCCCTGAGGTTTGAGCTCCCTTGCTCTGTTAACTCTGATAACTCTGTTCACGCATGACTCTACTATCACATGTTACATTTCCAGTCAGAAGAGAGGATTCTGCCCAGTGATGGTTTGGGGTGAGCAGAGCTGTAAAGGGGTGTTTATCTGTACAATTCTGAGTGCCCTCGTTTGCACTTGTGCTCTACCATCAAGGCTAGGTCTGTTAGTGTAGGGTAAGAGCAGCAACACAATGACTTTAACTGGTTCTCTGCTAACCTACAGTCCCTCTTGCTCCAGGTCTAAAGGGATGATTGGCCCACCTGCATGTTTTGTGGAGGCTTGTAATTAACCTCTGAAGACATGGCTTAAATACTCAGTGATGCTCTGTGTGCTACATCTGAGCAAGAAGTCTTGAGGGGGCATTGAATGAGGGGCCTTGGTGATCTGTTGTGCTACTCTCGGGATGGATAAATTTTGCCGAGTTTCATTCTCTCCCTCTTCAATCAGGATATTTCTCCTGCAGTTGAGCTTTTCATTGGTTCAGTGCTCTGTTCCCTGACTCTTTTAGCTGTTTAATGACACACAAGTTGAGGGATGGCAAGTTAAGTCATGCAGATCCATTTTGTCTTCTCTTAAGAGATACAATCCAGTTAAATGGGCTTCAGCTGGACAGGACCTGTCACTCTTTCTTCAGGAAGGACATTTAGGGAGTCTTTGCTATCAGACAACCTGAAATAGAGCTTCCCACATTAATGGCACAAAGCCTACTTCAGATTTGGATTTTCCTATGGGAGCCCTTCTGCAGACCATCACTGTCCTAGTGGGATTAACTTTCAAGATGGTTGATGGCTATACTACTTTTTTCTTCCCTTATTGTGCCCTGCTCAAGGATACAGCTTAGAGGTGCTATTGGTTGCAGAAACCTTCACATGAAAGTCTCGCATAAGTGTTATCCTTCTGATTTTTTTTTTTAAGGCACAGGTTTTTGAAATGACATGTCTTGAAAATTCCTTGGGGAACTCCGTGGAAGGCAGCCACTTGGAGCTTGTATGCATACATACATGAAATTTAATGCATTTCAGATAATTGTCATGAGGCTATTCTTTGGCTCTCTCAGTTCAAAGAACTGGTTGGATTTAACAAAGAAATTAGGGGATCACACCTAGGGAATAAAGCTTGCTGTGAAATGTTTTCTGTAAAAGCCAGAACCAGGTGAAAATCACTTAGTTTCAGGTTTCATTACAAATTTGAAAACCATATCTCAGGTTCACTGAAAGGTTGGTTAAGGGTCATGCTGCAGGGCCTGGTTTCGAATGAATGTGGCTGATTTATGTCGTTTGCAGCAGAACTTGGTTTCATTCATTACTTTGACCCAGGTTCAGGGGTCTGCTCCTCTAAGCTCTCCTTGTGTGTTGAAGTCAATGGGAATTCCCTTCACAGAGGCCTTGGAGGATCCATCTCCATGAGAAACTCAAGTTTTTGATTGCTTTAAATGCTGGCTTTATTTCAACCCCTCACCACCTCCTCTGGTGGAAGTCAGCCTGACTCCATGTTTGCCAGATGAGCTGCTCTGTTGCCCCCAGGTGCAGATCCAACCTGAATTGCAGAACCCAGGAGTCAAGTAATCTAACCAGAAGTCTGCAGAAATCCATCTGTGCTGAAATCCCTGACTCCCAGGCAGCCCTGCTGGAGGGTCCCATTGCCATTCTGCAGGCAGTCAGACCCACAGGTTAAAAGCTAGGCCAGTGTGCTGTTGGTTGAATATTAGCCACATCTTTGACTAATGAGCATCTGGTTCCCCTTACCATTAAGAATATCCATGCAACTCACAGACAAGGTCTTGCAGACCTGGCTGTTGATACAGAAGGATCAGTCACTTCATCTTCATTCCCCAGGGTTGCTGATCGTTCCCACTCATGCTTCCAGACAGTTCTTCATGTCCGTGTACTGGAAAAGCAAGCAAAGAGCTATAAGACTGAGTATTATCCTGACAGTTCTGACACCCCAGAAGCATCCATTGGAGCCTTATCACCAACTGGAACCTTTCTGTTTTGCTCTTTTCTAGTTAGTAATCACTAGCAGATGCTCCCACAGCAGCATTCCTGTGGGAGACTGTCGACATCAG
Organism: Climacteris rufus; assembly: GCA_013398175.1. Lineage (NCBI taxonomy): Eukaryota > Metazoa > Chordata > Aves > Passeriformes > Climacteridae > Climacteris > Climacteris rufus. The sequence goes on along the minus strand of VZRZ01008463.1, from coordinate 407,206 downwards.
CATGGATTCCTTCCCTCAGTGTTACCAGAGTATGAAAAAAAGCCGCCCTGAAGATCTGATTAATCCCTCAAAAGCAAGAACATTTACTCATGTGGCAAACCTGGAGAGCTGGGCTAGCAATTTGCCTTTGAGAAGCTGCAGCAATGTTGAGCATTCATCTTGAAACCAGAGGTTGGGCTCACTGAACTTGGTGCCTGAGCTGGGATCTGTAAACATTAAACTGGCAATTAACCTGGAATGCTGATTGGTTTGCCCAGCCAGTAAGGCAAACCTGAATTGCTTCTGTTGATTTCTGCTTTTATCTCCCTGGAAAAATCTCTGCTTCCCAAACCAGTGGTGTAGCCAAGACATGAACCAGTCAGAACCTTCTCAGCATTGGCTGGGAGATCTGTGTGATTTCTTGGCTGGAAGGTGCACCCCAAAGATCAGATTATGACTGAAACATTGTCATTTTGGTGGGATCTGTGGGAGTCTCAAACATGTAGAGATGGACCTGTCATTTGGGGCTCAGGTGAACTCTGTAACATGCAGTCAGTGGTCCCTGCCACAGAGCTCGGCAGAACCTTGGCTCCTGGTGACTACCGTTGAGATAACTTTGTGCATATGTATTTTGGCCTCTGGCAAACATGAGACAATTCAGCCCATTTTAAACTTCCTTCTGGGTGGGTTAAATGAATCCAAATTACCTCATGTTTTCTGCAGGCTGGGAACACACACAGGCTGTTGCTGTGGTGGTTCACATAGTCAGGTTGGTTGTGCTGGGTAGTGCCAAAGGCCTCTAACATGGTAACTTTGCCACTGACAGGGGCCAACAGGACACTCCAAAGAAAAACTACAGCAGCAGGGCAAGCATCTGGTGACATTTTTTCAGTATTTCTCCTTTAACCTTCATCATTTTAAGGCTCAAAAGCACATCAGAGAAAGGTGATGTTTTGTATTTAAGAGAGGGTTTCTTCCTCTGAGGAATTTGACTGATCACTTTTTGAACTCACATACATTTCACAGCATCCCATGCAAGTAATTCTTTAGCTTCACCAAGTGCTGTGGGAAGAAATGTTTGCTTTCATTTTTTCTTGGTCTGCTCCTTGCTGTTTTCTTCATTGTTTCCCAGGATGTGCTGGAAAGCAGAGCAAACAGCTCATCCCTACTCACTGTGGCCAGGATCTCACTGGTCCTATCTCAAACATATTTTCTAATTTCAGAAGTCCTTCTCTATTGAATCATGCCTCATGCAGCAGCCATTTGTGACCTTGGATCATGCTTGTCATGTTGGTGTAGATGTGGATGTGTGTAAAGATCATATGAATCAGGGTTTTTATTCGGATCTCTTTCCACTCATAACTTTGAAGAACAAATCAAATAATAAAAAAAGCAGTCTATAACAAGTCTATAATATTGTAATAAAGACAAGTAAAACCAGCAGAATCTTCTTGGTTTCATGCTGATGCCCTCACTATCTCTTCTCATGAGTCAGAGCACCACCAGCATTGCTCTAAGCCTTGGGAATGGAGGATTGGGTGACAAAATGTGGTATGAAGAAGTTCTCTACAAGGTTAATGGAGGAAATGGAATTGTTTGTTCTTTTAGAAAACGTGGTGGGTTTTTTTGCCTTTTATCAGAGATTACTCCTATTAATTTGCTTAAAAGGCTTGGACTATTTGGCACTTGAAGGTTCCAGGGTGGGGTAGAGAAGATGTTCAGAATGTGTGCACCGTGTTGTTGAGACACACTGAGCAGTAACCCAACGCCCAACTTCTGTGTGGCCTTTCTGTTTTACATGTTATGGACAAGTACATTACTGTTTTAACAGTCGACTTCCTGTGAAAAGGAAAGCTGGATCTTTATTGATCTTGTGCTGTTTCAAATCCACCTACTCTCAGCTGCATGGTGTTCACTTGGAAAGCATCTGACGGGATGTTCCTGGAAAAACCTCACTCTGAGGAACAATACAATGCTTCTTTGTTATTCGTCTTCTTACTGAGGCCAGTCAGCCCTATTGAATGAACCTCAGATGTTTTGATTTGTTCTTTGGTGAAAGTTTATATGGCTTAAGCTATCTTTTTAGCCTTCCCGCCTTCTCCTTTGGGTTTCTTCTAAAGAACAAAGCCATTTGAATTAAATTGCTGTGTATTGGGATTTCAAACATTAATGAATGTTGTTTCTAAGTGTTATCTCATTTGGGGCCTGAAATGACGAAGGGCCACCATTCTTGTGCCAGTAGAAAAGTCTCTGTGGCTTTGGGATTGTTTGCTATTTCTTTAAACAGATCGGCACTTTGAAAGGGTCATTTGTTTCCATACATTTCTTATTATAAAAGCAAAAATAATGAACAGCTAGAAGGCCAACATGAAGCAGCTGTATTATAAGTGCTGGGAGATGCAATGTGTAGTCTAGCTATTGAAATAGTAGACCGAGGATTATTAAAAAGAGAACCCTTGCTACTATTTTTGAGACCTGCAGGCATTGCAACTGTTTATTTTATGTAGGTAAGAAGCCAAATTCTTTGCAGTGGAGCACCTCTGCTTCCTTGAAACCACAGAGATGAAGATGGCCTTCTGACATGGTGTATTAAAGATCTTAATTTAAATAATATGTCCCCAGATAAAAACCTTGAACTGAGCCTTTCAGGCTTCCTCTGAAATGAATGCAAACGCTGTGTATAAAAGGAGAGGTTTGCAGTATATATATTTCCAATGAAGTTCAGTGACAACAAATATTATGTTAAAGGAATATTTTTTCTTTTTTTTTCTTTTTTTTTTTTTTTGTTAATAGAAGAAGCTGTTGAGTAGCTTTCATGGTAATGGGTGACTATGGTTAAGTCAGGTTCTTTACTGACAATAATCCCTGGTCCCTGTGTCATTGAGAACAGTTTCTATAGGTACAAACGAGTTGGTACAAAGGAAGCCAGTATAATACATCAGGGCTGGGTGGGAGATTACTTCATTTAACTTCCGCCTTCCTTTCTTTGAGGTCCTATTAAGCTAAATAATGGCAGTCTATAAAATGAAGGAATGATTGAAGTGTGCCTGCAAACCAATTATATCATTCTGGACATGGTCTCCAGGACTCTTTGTGTATGTATTTGTACACGTATGTATGTCTTGTCTGTCTTGCCTGGGACTCTGACTCTCTTGAAACTGCTGTTTTATGTGCAGCAGTTTATTGTGAGAGTCTTTAGTTTGCAAAATTGTTGCTTTTATTCTTTCTCCCCTCCTTAAACACTGGTTGCATTTTGTGTCACAAAAGGTTTTCTGAAGGGCTGTGCTCTGAGTGTGGAGTTTAGAACCTGAACTTGCATTTTGGTCCTCCAACAGAATCTCTGTTAGCTCTGTCTAAAAAGGTGGGGGAAAAAAGAAGAGGGAAAAAAAAGGTGAAAAAGATGTTTTGTTGAATGTGTATCTTGCATCGATTGCTTCTCTGGGAAAGTCATGGGTGAAAGGAATATCCAGGGTCAGGCCTGGGAGGGAAAACATGCCTTAGTAAACCATTTCTAGCCATCTAAATGCGAACAATATATAGAACAGACTGAGACTAGTGGGGCTGTGTAAATCATTAGAAGTTTAGGGCAGTAAGACCAAAATGGAAAAATAGTTATCCAAATAGGTGTACTGTGACACCCATGGTCAAATGTGATCAAATATGAAAATCAAAGGAGGCTACATAACATGGAGTTTGGCTCCTTGCTTGCTTTACACTACCATCAATGACAGTCTCACACAAAATCCCAAGATTATGTGTCTGTTGCTTTTTATGAAAAATCCACTTAGTAATGTTTGCTAAGGATTACCAGATGATTGATAGATGTTTAAAAAAATATTGTAAACTGTTATGGAAGCCAACAGATAGTGTAGAATCACAGCTTAGAGCTGACTTTTCTAAGGGCTTTGTAATGGTCTGTGCCTCATAGTACTTGTGTTCATCACCACATTACTACATATATTAATAATCTTTTGGCTCCTTTTAAAAAACTTCTAAGTATAACCTTTGCAGGAAGTGAGATAGACATGTCTGTGTATCTGTCTGTTTTAATAATGGGAATGTTGCTGTAGCTGTGATGATATAAAAATATATTAGAGTTCAACCACCCTTTTGTAGTTTATAGTATTATATTATGGGAGTAGTGAGATTGTCACTGAGATGAAGTGGGAACTTACATTTAAACCTCTATTTTAGCTCATTTAAAACTTGAGTTCAAAATGGTCTTTAGAGGCCTGAATTCTGTCTAATATATCTATATATATTTCTATTAACATCTAAGATGATTCCATGTCCAGACATTTCTTTGGACACATAGACGGTTAAGTCAGCTATTGGTGGTCTTGTCATTTGGGAAAAGCCTAGAGACAAAGGTAACTTCAGGATGCTGAACATCCACTGTTTCAAAGTAATTGCTGTTAGGGTCCGTAGGCCCTGTCAGTCTGCTGGACTAGGATGTACAGATCTCTCTTCCTTTCTCACATGTCCTTCCCTGTTGCAGATTATTCTCCCTTTTTATGTATAAAGATGCGCTTTATATGCTCACCATTCTGGTTTCTTTAATTAATACGAAAGCATTTTGTGTTCGTCAGCTGGTCTGTTTAGGTGGAACTTTTCCTGATTATCTGCAGCCAGCTCCTTGGAGAAACAGATTGGTGAGCTTTTGGTCTTGCAGCAGCCAGAATTAATGATTTATTTTTATAATTTGTTTTTAACTGTCTAAACTTACTGAAAAATTGTAGTGACAGTAAAGTTCTCTGGGACAGTTTAACATGTCATGACAAAATTACAGTATTTCCATGTTTACCCCTGGCTGGTTGTCTTCAAAACATTCTGCAAATGATTGCTCTCACTGAGTCCTGTGTGCTGGGACATCTTCAGTCTCATCTTCCCCATGGTCCTGTACCTACCTTGCTTTCTTCCCTGATGCCATCTGGCCTTGTTCTCAGGTCACCCCATCCCTTTGCACCCCATGTGACTCATGTCCAAAGTGTAAAGTGTTATCTCTGCTTAGCAGCATTTTAAGATTTTCTGAAAGACAAGGCTAGTGTGTGAAAAGCAGACTTGCAGTCCTTCTTGGATGTAGATTTTGGGAAGCACTTGTAAAGGAGGCCTGGGCCAAGCATCAACTCTAGGAGATTATAAAATCAGAGAATAGTTAATGTTGGAAAAGACTTCCAAGATCATCAAGTCCAACCTTTCACTAAATAACATCTTGCCCACTAAACCATATTGTGAACTTCCATGTCTACTAATTTTTTTTAACGCTTATAGGGGTGATGACTCCGTCACTTCCCTGGCAGCCTGTTTCAATTCTTGACCACTCCTTCAACGAAGAAATTTTTCTAAATACCCAACCTGAAACTCCCCTGGCATAGCTTGAGGCCAATTCCTATTGCCCCATTACTTCTTATCCGGTAGAAGAGGCCGAACCCCACCTCTCTACAACCTCCTTTCAGGCAGCTGTAGATTGGTAAGGTCTTTCCTCAGCTTTCTTTTCCCCAGACTAAAGAATCCCAGTACCGTCAGCTGTTCCTTAAAGGACTTATTTCTAGACCCTTTATGCAACAAACACCGTCCATCCTGGACAGTGACCAAAGCAGGAATTGTGTGAAAAAAGATAATACAGGGTGATGTATTTAAAGACTCTTGCATAACATAGACAGCAGCAGTGCAAAACTTACATAGCCATTCTCAATTCTGATGTTTTCTGACTTCAGATCACTTGACCTGTGCAAGTTTAATGTTCTCCCTATGTAAGTTATTTTTGAGTGCAATAGGTGCTTGTGTTCTTGACTGATGTATAACTCATAAAAATTTCCATGCCAGTATCAGTATTTACATACAGAGATAAGTGTTGCTATGGTTATGTGGTGTCCTGAAATTGCTTGGTCTTTTTTTTCCTATTTATGTTTCAAACAGGGCTTGGTCAAGTAAAGTAAATATCTTGCCTTAGTTTAGGTTTTATGTTTGCTGTAAAACTTGTTTAAAAAAAAAAAGAAACATTAGCATTTCACAGCAGAAACACAAAAATTTTACATTACCAGGCAAGTCGACTTTGGCATTTTTCCTTTCAGTCAGTTTGTTTTTCTAATATAAAACTAATATGACATAATGTATAATCTAATTTGGAAATTACAATTTACTTGGAAGGATTATGCTGCCAGCCAATACCAACAAAGAAAGAAATTATTTGAGAATGTTTCTTTCCTTCTTAACGTGGTCGATAATTTATTTTTCCTTCAGAAGATTACTTTTTTCTTTACGACATTTCCTGCTGGTGTGATTTGCATTAGGATTAAATAATATGTTCCATGCTTAACTTATGCACCAAAGAAAGTGAATTTTTCCTCAGATTAAAAAAAAAAAGGTGCAAATTACTATCTTGTTATGGACTTCGCTTTGCTTATTTCACAGAAAAGAGTGTTGATAATTTTCAGATGGTTTGGCAGTAATTACTTTATTTGTCCTGACAGTATTTACATGAAGGGGCAATTTGAAATGGGTAGATGTGTGTCTTTTATGAATAAAGGCCAATAAAATGGCTTAGAACAGAAGTTGAAAAATGGGTAATCCAACCGTGGTAATTCTGACTAACACTGAATTATCATGTTGACTCTCCTTAACCACAGAAGTTTAAGCATTCATCCAACATGTTGTATTACAGGGCTGTGGGATTTGCTCAGGAGCTTCCCATTCACAGCAATGTGCTGGGAGTGTATTAATTGTATTAAATGTTCCCATATCTCCTGTGGATGCTTCAGAGGGAGGAGGTTTGTTAGCCTTGAGCATGTAAAGGAGCTTTAAGAAAAAGGGAGATGCCCAGTCCTGCTGGAACAAGTTTGTGTCTGGCACAGCCCCTAAAAGTGCAGCCTCTAGGTTAAATGGAGAAAATTAGACACAATGGACTCATTTTATGAAGAATTCACAGTCCTGAGCAAAATGTGCCATGGATTAAATAAGAGTGCTCTTAAAAAAAAAAAAAGTATCCTCTTCTGATTTCTCCAGTTCAATTGCAAGTAAGATCCAACTGCTACCTTATTAGGACTAATTTAAAGGGAAGTCTTCGACTGGATTTGGGTGGTATTGGAGTTGGATTTGGAAAATATGGACTCAGTTATGGCTCTGTCATAGACTTTAAATTTCAGCCTCTGGCAAGTCACTTATCCTTGGCATTCCTCAGTTTCCCATCTGTAAAAGCAGGGTCATGTCATTTCCCACCATTCTTTCCCTCTTGCCTATTTAGTCTTGAGTTTCTTTAGGGGGTGGCTTCTTGCAGTGTATTTCTAGTTGTTTTTTTACAAGTGTCCTGCACAATGAGACCTTAGTCTCAGTTGGGATCTCTGCTGTAATACAGATAATATTATTGTTGACAGCTGTTGTTGTATCTGTGTAATGTAGTAGCATAAAGCAATAAAGCTTCCACCCCTCCTGGTATTTAAAACTTAGAGAACAGTTTTGTTGACTCTTCTTCTTGTTTGTTCTTTAATAAAGTTAGCTCAAAGCTATTTTCTGGAAGGCTAACTGAGTACTCATGGTAGTAAACCAGGACTTTGAATGAACTCAGGGTACTGCCATCCTGCTGTAAAGATCTGCCTTGTGTTGTAGTTCCTTATCTTGAAACCTTGAAGACATGTTGATATCATAGCAGGTCATCTACAGAGTAGGTAATTGGGATCATCATTTTAAACAGCTTGTTTGAGTTTTTAAATTTTTTTTTTTCCTGCTGTAAGTTATTCTGCTCTTCTGAAGTTGAAAATTAAACCATGTGAATTTTTAATTTGTTTTCCTTATACCAGTATGCAGTGTCTGTTTGTCCTCATTTCTACTGACCTTTTGGATTTGGTGGAAAAACTGACACTGAGCTGAAGGTTTTCAAAAAACCTAACTGCTTACCAGATTCATGAAAATCTGAAGCTGGGTAAAGGAAAGAGGCTCTGTTATCTTCCCCTGCAAGACCTTCAGCCTGAGCTCGGTCTGAGTGTTAGGCACAGGAGAATCTAAACCACAAACCTCACAGCACAATGGATTTCATAGGCTCTGCCACTCATGAAACTTCCTAACATGGCAGGGTTTGCTGTAAGTGCAGCAAGACCAGGTAGGTCTTCTCAAAAACAAAACGTTTTTGACTGTGTCAAAGGTGCCTTCTCCGTTTAACCCAGCCCAGGTGTCTCTCCATCTGCTCCCCTGTCTTAGGATAGGCAGCGGAATGTTCAGGTAGCACCAAAACTTGATTGTGACAGGCACCATGCAAACCTGCCCTACCGCAGGGAATCTGGTGTGTAAATAGGTGCAGGAACCACAAACCATCCTGAAATAAGTTGAATTTCAGCCAGAATAAGCACAGAAAAAAACTTTTGTTTGGACATAAATATCATTGACCTTCTACTGTGGCTGCTGGTGTCAAGCCAGTGCCTAAGTCCAAGGGCAGTTGATATGGCAGCAGCAGATGGTGAAGTTCAGGGGCAGGTTGTGAAGATCTGTGTGGTGTTGCTGCTGTTTCCAGCCTTAATTGACAGACCTGAAGATGGAAAACAACACAGAGATAAGGCAAGTGATCTTGCTTTTATTGAGTGAGTTTGGCCTTGAGGATTGACCACTCCACAGCTTCACCTAAAAGTTGGTCTTTGACAGACTTGGGCAGGCTTAATGGAGCTGTGAAATGTATTTGGAAAATGAGTATGGACGCGCTGAAACACCCTCCAGTATATCCCACCATAAAAGATGTGTATCAGATTCCTTGTGTGGCATTTGAAGACTATAAACATGTTGCCATGATTTGCTACATTTCCTGCGGGTTTACAGAAAAAAGTGGCCCTTTTAGGGGATTGCCATATTGAGATTGACAATTTGATGTAAACCACGGCCCAGTGTCGAATGTTCTGTTTAATGCAATTCTGTGTTTGTCAGCTGTAACCAATTACGCTTTTCATTGTGCTCAGTGACGCCGACATGGCTCCTTTCTACCAAGTTGTTGCTAATACCATTTTATGCGCCTTCCATGTCCGAGCCCTGTTGGAAGCTGTATTATATGTATAACCTGCTGCTCCTTTCCCTGTGTGCTGGCAAAGTGTGGGATACCCAGGTCAGCTTTGAGTTCTAGGAAGTCTTTTGTGTGGCTTGGGTAATGGGGTCTTAAGGAAAGTGCTGGGATCTGGAGCTGAGTAGCAATGGGATAATCATTTGTAGCTAAAAACTGCAGCTGAGGGGTTTCTGGAGGATTGTGCTGGTCGCCTGTATACTCAGGCTGCTAATCCCAGTTTGTGACTGCAGTAGGAAACTACACTGGAAACAAGTCAAAGCTTTAATATCATCTGGCTTTCCCTCCAACTCATGAACACAAAGGCCACAAAAACCTTAAACCTCATGATCCCCAGTGTAGTCCTGCATGGTTTCACAGTGAAGTCTAGGACCTGAAAGGACCCTGGAGAGGTAGGGATGTGCATGCACATGGAGAGAACTTTTTGGCACAGAGTGCTCCTATGGGATGAATGTCTTTATATGCAGGGTTATTTTCTTGCTGTCCTTTTCCCCCAGAAAAGGTACTCCTACTAAAGGAAAAGTTCGATAGTTGGTGTGGTTAATTTTAAATGGCTTTTTTGTGAAGCTGTCAGCCAGGAAACTGGTGGCAGGCTCTGTGCAGGTCCATGTCTGTCAGAGGTGTAGGACATGGGGCAGCTCTACATCTTCAACACAGGAGCTCCCGTCACCCTTCGTTTGGAGTTGGGCAGCTTCTCTGCAGGTGGTGGAAGGATCTCCAGGCATGAGGATATCTGAGGCCTGGGCACGCCTCCATGGGGCATTTCAGGATTTTGATCTCATACCTAGAAGTGGCCACCCTGAGTGTTTGTGTAATCAAGGATCTTGTCTCTGGCTGAGGCTGCAAGTGGGTACAAACAGAAGGGGAAAGGTGCAGGGCAAACATGTAGGATACTTCCAAATACTCTCCATCCTACGTCTTGAACTAGAGGTAGTTTAAGCTTTTTAAACAAATCTCAGGTTTTGGGTTTTTTTCTTGAACTCGTGCTGGTCTCCATTCAACCTGTGTTATGTTAATTGTACATTCTGTGACAGAGTGTCACAGCTTAACTCCAGGTTGCATTTGAATTCCTTTGTGTTTGCTTAGAACCTGCCATCTTTGAAAATTGAATTTGATGTTCCTGCTCTAAGAACACAAGTTCTGGTATTACAAGAGATCATGAACAGCTGCTTCTTGCCCAAACCAGAATTTTGTACAAACAAATCATATTCTCTCTTATGCATCTTTTTTCCCAGCCAGAGGCCTGATTCCTTGTAGCCTGATTCCTTATATCAAGACCATTGGCTATTTAGTTCTCCTCTCCTTCGGCAAAAGAGGCAGCAGGACCTCAGACTGAATTCCTGAGGCTCAGAAGTTTTGCATGAAGCAGCAAACTGTCTCACCCAGACAAATAGTAATGTCTAGGGTCTTTCCCCTCTGTTTTCTTTTTCCATTGTCAGCCAGCAGCCATGGTAGAAACTCTGTTACACTGCAAAAGAGTAGGAACTACTCCACTTACAGGAGGTCTTGTTACGGTTCCCTATTTGTTCATAGTCTGCTTGCAAGTTTTATGAGGCAGTGGGTGTGGAGATGCTGCAACTGGAAAGGGGATAAATTCGGAAAATGTTATGAAGTTTTGACAGTTCTACCCGAACAGTGAGTGTGGATTTCACCAAGGAGTTTGGAGGGGTGTCTTCATCCTGACACTGCTGCAAAGAGCCTGGGACTATGGGGCAAAGCTTATACCAGTCTAACCAACGAGTCCTTGGAAGAGCTGGGAAGAAACTAGGTTGCTTCACATGCAGCAAGGACTTTGCTTGTCCTTAGAATAAATGAAAGTACTTCACTCCTTCATATCGTAAATAAATCATTAAATCCAAGCTTGGAAGGAGGAAACAGAATAGCACTTTACAAAAGTGGTGTTGTTTCCTCTGAGATTGTCTATCAGCTGGCTTCAAACCCAGGATTTAGCTCCAGCTTGTTTAAAAACAATGTCAGCCCTACTGCATTGCCATAAACTTTCAGAAAATTGGAAAGACCCCTCATAGTATGAGTGAGATTTTATATCTGCTGAGTTTACAGCAAATTCATGAGAAGTCTGTATGAGTTACTCAACAATTGGTTTTCATTTTAATCACTTTCCCAGTAGAAAGCCCTTTTTTAGCAAAGTAAATAGCAGGGGGAAAAAATTGTATTTAAAATTTTCATTTTCCCCCATGAGGCTTTGGTTTTAAAAAGCTGTAAAAACATCCTTTGCTTCCTTTGCTTTTGGCAAGCAAAAACTTAAAAATGGCTGGTTTCTAGAACTATGACATAACATTTTGGCCAGTATGGCATAAAATGACAAAAATATTAAAATGAAGAATGATTTTCTTTCCATTCAGGCAAAAAACCCAAACCAAACCCTACCCATTTTCCATTTTATCCATGTTTTTCACCATGGAAGATTCTTCAGCTAAGACCCAGACCAATGTAGCTGTGGCATGGACGTTCCTGCTTTCTCATCGTGGACCATGCTCTTTGAGCCATGCATTGCTGGTCATGAAATTATATTTCAAAGCCATTAATACCAAAGCATTATGGCTGGCTCTACACCCCAACAAATGAACCAGTTGCTTCAGCCAGCCTGTGTCCCAGGGCAGCAAACAGCCCTGGATTATAGCAGAGCCTGGCAGGAGCATGGCCATGTCCCACAGCACAGGCAGCTCAGCCCTATGGGTTCTTGGGCTCCCCAGCCCAGTGCTGCCTCTCCTTGGGGTCCTTTCCCTTTTGCTGGCACAACACCAAGGTGGGGAGAGCAGCAAAGGCACAACCTCGAAGCTATTAAATAGTAGTAGTCATCTTTGGTCTTCTTTTCTCCTTTTATTTGCTGCTGAGGTTGGCTCCTTTCTCTGTGAGTTGCACCAGGAGGATTTCCTGGCTTTGTGCAATGGTGTCAGTGAATTAGCTCCTTGTTCTTCCAAGAGAAGGGATGGATTTCCAGGATGTACAGGGAGACCACCATCTGACTTACGTTTTGCTGCTCCCTCCATAGGGGTGGCCACTGCCTGTGGTCCCTTGTCAGTGTTTGGGGGGCACAAAGCACAGGCATCTTGGTGTGATGGCACATGTGGGGAATGTCCTTTCAGTCAGTCTGCAGAGCCCCATGTGCCATGAGAGAGCCAGAGAAGGTGGACACAGACAGGAGTGGGCTTCCCTGGAGCAAAGACCCTGTGGTGTAGGGCATTTTCAGATTCTACTGGGAGAGGGACAGGGCATTTTCAGATGATGCTGGGAGAGGGGCTGCTCCCCACAAAGTTTTGGGAGCAGGGAGGGAGGTGGGTGCTGAACTGCTGAGGCCAGAGGGAGGTTTGGTATTTTTGACTCTCATTTGAACTTTTTGTGATCTTCAAAGAGTTCCTCACGTGGGGGAGCACAATCACTGGAAAGACAAGCAGTTAATGCATGGAGGGTGCTGAGGGGCTCAGCCTGGCTAGGTGAGGTTTCATCCCCCACTCTGGGCACTTTTGCTCAGGCTCATGTGTTCTTCAGGGAGTCTCAACTGAAAGAAATCCATTTAGGAGAACATCACCTCCCCGCTTTCACTGCCCCCAAGTCCTAGTAAGGAGGAGTCTAAGATCCTTATCTCCACCCAGAGGTCTAATACAGTGTCTGGCCTCAGCAAGCCTTGCAGGCTGGGTGGAGGCATCTTGAGGGGTTCATGGTGCACAGGCTGGAGCATGCTCCTCCCCATCTCCCCATGTCTCCATGCCACCAGCCAGCCAAGATCTGCTGTTCCCCTCAGTCAGATGTCACAAGATTTCCAAGTGCTTTTAAGGAAGAAAAGGAAGAAAATGTGGAGTTTCACCAAGTGTGACCTGTAACACACCATTAGCTGAAAGCTAATTTTCTGGATAATGGATGTTGCTTTAAAGATTACTGCTGGAATCTGATGCTTGCCCATAAAAACATCAAGATTACACTCTGTGATGATATTGCTTTGTCTTTCTGAGAGTGTCCTCATCTCATTTCTCCTAGGGCTCTTCAAATGCTCATTTAAGCTTTGAACAATCCTGAGAAGGAGATTTTTTTTAAAACAGTACATAGACCCAAACTGAGGCATACTGAAGTATGGACACTTATTTTCAAGACCTGCAGGAGTTGAGGGTTGAACTACCCCTTCTTCCACTCTCAGCTGTGAACAGTGCCAGTACTACCTTTGGATGGTGTCATTTGTAGGAGGAAGGCAGCTGGTTTTCCCCCATAAACTTGTCCTGTGTTTCTTTCCTGTCATGGTTTATATTTCTCTTCCCTCTTTTCCCACCTACTCCTTTATTCCTCTCCTACTATCTCAAAAGAAAAATAGAGAAAAGAGCATATAGGTAACAGGTTATCCCCCTGGGTAAAGAAGGCTCGCTCTCTGCAGTCTGGCAGCACAGCAGAGGGGATGGGGAGCTTGGACAATTACTGGAGAGACAGAAGAAAATATTTCTATTGGGAAGGTGAGTGAAACTGTGGCTTCTATTGCCTTCAGTCTAAGAGGATTCTGAAAGCAGATCTGTCAGATATCTGTCACGTGCTGCTTGCCTGCACTCAGAGGGATGGACCAGACAACCTTTCCAAATTCTGCATTATTGTGATCCTGTTTGCACGTGTCCAGAAGTGACCAGGTATGACCATATGGGGGAGGTGAGGCTGTATAAAATGTTACCTCTCTTTTCTGCCAGCAGGGGATGCATTAAAGGCTGGTAGTCTGTTTTTCAAATGGAGGAAAAAAATTGATACAGGAGTTTCTAGGGGACCTTTGCTTATTTGATGTGCCACAAAGCAATTGAACACAGAAGTGACTGAAACCAGCAGTCAGGGAGAAAAAAACAGCAACTAAGAACAAACTTCCTCCCAAATTTTATCTTGGTTTGAACTTCTGGTTCCTGGGAAGCAGCTCTACTTGACAAGGGGTAGTGGGGATTCATGGACTCCTAACCCAGTCTGTGCCCTCCCTGCATGGGAAATGTCAAGTCTCTGGTTATTTGTTTTCCTAATGGGAATTGCTGTGAATCACCAAGTTATAGGGACAAACTCAGTTAAAGTGGCTGGGTTCATCTGGAATAAGCTCATTGCCTCTGGAAGTGGTGGTCCTACCGTCCTTAGCCTGGGTATCTGCTCCATTCCTCTGCCTTGTATATGGAACCTTCTGTTATCCACGTCAGGGACCTGACCCAGATGAAAACAAATCCCACAGAAAAGAAGAGCTGGTTTGAAGTATCTTCAATTCCTGTAGCATCCTATCTTCTGTCTGGCTTCTGTTTTCTTCTGGTAGTCCTGTCCAGACTCCAATGCTCAGTGCTCAGTGTTTGAGCAAAACACAGCTCTGGTATGTGTAAGAAGACCCCAAAGCAAAATGCCACCCTCTCCACCTGCCTGCCACTTTCTCAGCACTGTGAATCCCAAACAAGTGGCAAAAGGATTTAAGTGACATGATCCCTGCTCAGAGCTTGGATGCCTGGGCTGAATTGTCCATATTTACCTAACACACTGGGCTTTCTGATCCCTATTCCAACAATTTAGTCACTAAGCTACACTTAACACAGTTTTGGCCCAGCATCACACAGCTTAAATCCCGTCTGAATCCTTCTGCCGGTTGATGGGACCCCTCTGAAGAACCAGAAGCAGCCTGTGAGAAACCTTGAGGAGCAGGAAAATCAGTAGAGTTTAGGCTTTATCAACCCAGGCCTTTGTTCTTAGCCAAACAGACAGGGAAAACACAGGAAAAAAAGAAGTCTGATTGCACCTAAGACTCCTCAGTGACTTTTAAAAGGAAATGGAAAAGCTCCAGCTATGCTTTCAGATTGGCTTCACCCCTTTCCTGGTCAGGCTCGAGAGAGAAGTGGACTTGGGAAGCAAAGGGGTGACATTTTTCTCTGAGCAATTTCCAACATGTTTGGGGCCTGTGTTGGTTTGTTCTGAGCAGGGTAAGTGTCTACTTGATACAACTAAAACGTCCCATGCTGGCTGTTAGTAATTTGAGCGGATGGCCTGGAAAAATCCACTGCAAGCAACAGGACATGACCGTAACACAAAGACTTACACGACTGGGTTGGCTGGGATACTTCTGCCATCAGCACATTGGCTTCACCATCCCAGTGGATCCAGGGTTTTCTTCAGGTTTCCTTCTCAGAGCAGCCTTTGCAAGACCTGTCCTGGGGCAGAGTGAAATACTCTCCATGTCCCTCTTTGGCGAATGCAGTTGGGGTTTGAATTCTGCCTTAGCTTTGCAGAACCTCACCTTGTAGGAGTGAATGTTGGGCAGTGCAGTTTGTGGGACTAATGAAGTAAAGTGACCTCTCTGCTTTTAAACTTTGTACAGCAGGAGGCAGAGTTTGTGTGTGTGTAATATGCTCTTATGAGCTTAAACAATAGATGTGCAGAAGTGTGTTTTTGCTGTACTTTGATGGTCTGTGGGGTCTGAATAAGCATTGACTTTCTTTTTCCTTGTTTTCTGTTCCATCTTTCAGTAGTGGTTATATCCTTGGGAAAGGGTTTTCCATTTCCTCAATATCTTTTATCACCCACAGTGTGCATGTAAGCAAAATAGCACTAATCAGAGGAATAACCAGAGAACAGTGTAAGCCAGGCAGTTGAGAAGAAACTTTGCTTATTTGTCAAAGGAGTCACTTCTGTGGCTGTAAAGACGGAGCACTGTTGGAGACGGTCTGAAAATAATACATGTTAATGAAGCACAGAAATACATGGTAAAGTCTGTGTTTCTCTGCAGCACCTGTGATCTATAGAGTGCATAGAACAATCTTTGTTAGCCTCTTTAAACAAACTCCTTATTTGAGAGAAACTCTGTTTTTACTGGGTGAGATAAATGCGTTTCTTGTTCAGACACATGGTAGAAATGATTCTTAGCAATCTTTTTCCCCCTTTTTTTCTAAAAATAAGCTGTGACGCTCAAATCATCTGCCCCCAATTTACTCCTGTGTGACCCTAAGACCCTGATCTGTCAGATCTGTCCACATCTGTGCCCACCACCGAAGAATGTGGCAGATTCAACACAACATATGGCTGAAGCAGTGCATATGATATTCATGGGAAATGGAAGAAGCATCACCATTTCCTTCGTACCAAACACCTCCTTGAGCTATTTGTGCCCTGCACTCACAGAGATTCCGGGCTTTTGCTCTGCCATGAATTACACTCAGCAATTGAAATTTCAGTGCAACTGTTTGCAGATGCCTTTCTAGGGATTTCTTTAAGACATATTAGTTGCTGAGTTTTCCTAGCAAATAAATGAGCTTAGAAACAAGGCATGTTTTCAAGCCGTGACACCATTCCGAGGATGTGGCAAGACCCTTCTGGTTAGGGAATTCATTTTGCATGCTATGAGGTTTAACTTATTTCCCTTTAAATCCTCACTTTCTCTTCTCCATTTCTTTGGATGAGGGGTGGGAAATCCTAGAGACTTAGGCTTTTGCAAAGCTATAGTTCAAGCCAGGATTGAAAAATAACTTAGTGTTGTATGTTTCAAGCTTGGGGTTACCTGACCCCCAACACCAGCTATGATTTTCAGAGTTTGGCATCACAAAAATGTCAACAGACTTTGAAACTTATAGGGGTTGATCTCCTCCCTCCCTCTTTGGGGTATCTGAGCACAATTTAGGCTGTGCCAGACTTAGGCTAGCACTGTTTGGGGTGAGCTCTACAGCAGGCCAGTGCATTGTCACACCTTCTCACCCACTGCTGAGCCCAGGTAATAACATGCAGGGTCTGAACCCATCTCCGACACAAGCCAGATTACAGCCTCAGACGCTGCAAAAAGAGCCAAGGGCAACTCATTTTGGCTCATTCGCCTCTCCTTTGAAGGACACACACATTGCTGTTCATTGTCATTCCATTGACACATAGTAGTCTGTTAAAAGGCAGGAATTCTAATGTGTTTTTAAACTTGGGGTGCAAGGAAGCTGTTTGTCAGTTCCCCAGGTAGAGCAGTCATAGTGTAGTGTAACTGTATCCACACTAAGGATTGTCACAAGTGGAAGTGTCTTGGTTAAAAAAACCCTTTATCTCCACTGGAAACAGGTTTATGCTACAGAATTGTGCAGCCTAAACTCTACAAGAAAGGATCATGAGTCGTCAACTGTGTAATCCCAGGACAGAGAATTGTTTTTCACTTTCTTTTAGGTAAGTTTGGTGTGATTTGTGTTTCTCATTTATTCTCCCAGTGGGGGCGGGGGGGGAGCCTTGTATAGTTACAACAAATGTTTTAAAATATAAAAGCATGATGTAACAATTTTTTTTTTGCCTTTCTTTTTTTTTCTCTTTTGGTAAATGAAGAGAAAGGTAGTGCTGCCAGGAGAAGTGGAATGAAACAGTGTCAAATAATTTTTCAATCCTGCAGGCAACCTCTTACCCAGGAAGAATGCAAATTGCTGCTTAATTGTTGACAAAACAAATGGGTTTGTGGATTTTTAGGTGGGAGGGAGTCTGTGAATGTTGCTCTTTTGGTCTTTCTTGGAATGGAAGGAGCTTATGGGGGGACGCTTGTGTCTTTGAGACACATGAACGTGTTCTGTGTTGGAGTGTGCAAACTGATGGTGTTTGACAGGTAAAGGCAGACTCAGCCTGTGAGGTGGGTGATTTGCACAATGTAAGTCTGGATGCAGGTCTGGCTCTGGGTGTTCTGTAGGGCTGATACCAGCCCCGAGCAGAGAAATCTGGATGCCTGTTCCTGAGCAGGACATCTCCACCCAGGATGGAGGGCTGAGGGATGTGATCACGTGCAGATCCCGAGGCGAGTCCCCTTCCAGGAGGGCTTTGGGTGGATGTTTTAGGGAGGGCTCAGATGCACCTCCCTGCCTCTCTTTTCCTCAGATGAGATGGGCCTCCGAGCACAGGCTTACAATGCCCCAGTCCTTGCTGCTTTGTTTGTACACTTCTCTCCGGGCAGAGATAATGGGACTGATCCAAAGCCAGCTCCAAAGCAATCACAAGTCTTTCCTTTGTCTTCAGTGGGGTTTGGATCAGGCCCAAAGCTCATAAGCAGTTTTCCACCAAGAGTTCCCAGCACTTATGTCAGTCACTGGCAACAAGGGAAGGGATAAATCCGGCATCAGCTGCTTCAGATGCCAGGCACATTCTGTGTGTGTGTGTGTGTGTCACAAGGGTGTATATAAACTCACAGAGTCCGTCTGGGCTCCTGCTAAATTACATGACAGCTTGCAAAGGGCAGGCAGCTACAGGGCTGCTTCCAGGACCGACCTTGAAAGATTTCAGTCAGAAAAGAGCTGTGAAGTGCTGTGCAGTGCCCAAGAAAACCTTTTTACGGGAGCAGCTGCCTGGGCACAGGGAAGGAGCTTGGATGGCTGCGTGGTTGGGCTGGCACAGAGCGGTGAGGACTTCATCAGCATCCCAGAAGGCAAGGCAGGGGGAAGGTAAGCATGGGAGAGACACTCCTGCTCCCACGGGGCTCCCTGTGCTCCCCCAAACCTATTTGTTTTCTCTACAGGGCTTTAAAACTGCTTTTGGCCTGAGGGCGGGTGGTCTGTGGGGGGCACCTGTGCTCGCCCAAATCAGTGGGAGTCTCTTGACAGCCTCTGGTAACCTTTGGATGCCATCCAGGGTGTGTTTTAGGACTGGGTGTTCATTTAACATGAATCTTAGCCAGCCCCAACTGTGTGGAGGGGGAAGAGCCTTGGGGGG
>VZRZ01008463.1:352249-388497 GCA_013398175.1 Climacteris rufus | reverse complement strand
GAAATAGACACCCCTTGTCATTTTTTTTGGCAGGCGAGGGGAGTTTTGGGAGGGCTGGAGGTCAGAGGAGCTAGATCTTCGCCTGGGTCTTTAATTGTTTTTTTGGCAACCCAATTGTTTTAATCCCCTCCTTTCAGGGGGAATAGGGGAGCCCTCCTGCCCCCTTCCTGTGCTGGGAGCAGGGCAGGAGCTGCTTTGTCACCTGCAGAGTCGTTTTCAGAGCAAGGTGGGGGCAGCTGGGATTTCCTGATGCAAAATGCAGCAGGAAAGCTGGGCTCTCCAGGCCAAGGAATTAATGACACTGTTAGGGGGGAATTTGAGTTTCCACATCACTAAGAAAAGGAACTGGATACCCGAGGCAATAGACCAAAGTCAAGCTATAAAGTAATTACATTTCTCCCTGCGTTTCATGTGTTTGTTTAATTTTAGTGTTTAAAGGGAAAGGTTTCCTGCAAGCACTGTGCCAGCAACTCTAAAAAATAATGGTGTGTCTTTCTTTAACGTATATTCTGGCAGGAATGTCCTGCCTATATTTTTTGGCAGAGGCTTTTGCTTTATCATTAGTCTTTAGACTATGGTTTCAAGGTTGATTTGAGGTTGGTAAGATGGCAAAAATCACCATTTCTGGGTTGTCACCTCCATCTCTCACCGTTACCTGTAGGACTCTGGGGCAGCTTGGTGTCCTATGTTGTGTTAATCCCAGTTCCTCCAGTGCAGCAGGCAAGAGGAGTTTGCACAGCCATCTTTTGGCATTGCTGCCTGCCTGGCTGGATTGAAGTGTGAAAATCTGTAGACCTTTAAAACAAAACTTGTGAAGACACCAGGCCAGCACTTTGCTCTCCACTCTTAGCCTGTTTCTGGGTTGAGCCAGTGCTGCACTTGCAGCTGGCTCAGGATGTTGTGGGATGGTCCCTTCTGCAGACCCTCCCTGTGCTTGAAGTGCAGTATGGGGTGTGGAGTGGGGGTACCCTGATCCCACACAGGAGTCCATTGAAAGGAGGGAGAGTTTTTCTCTAAGATTTGCATATTTTTTGCTGTTTCTTTCTATGAATGACTTTTTGGTTTTAATGGTCTGTGAGGGGCTGCAGTGCCAGGAGAGCAAGCACACTACGCTGCAGGACCTCATCTTGCCCAAGTGACAACTTTGTAAGGGTGTTTTGCAGTGACAGACCTTTCTGCCTTGCCTTGCTGAAGCAGACCTGGCTGTGGTTCATGTGCCACTTCAGGCAGTTCTTTTCTGTTAGATATTTTATAAATCTTGTCCCTCTGCCTTTTGGCAGAGTTTCACTCAACTGCCTCTTCACAGGATCATGACAACCACAGCCTGATGCTGGGTTCAGAAACATCAGGTGAACCACCACAAATTGCCATTTGGCACCTGTGAAAGAAGCTCCAGCCCCTGGCAGAGGGAAGGGAATGTGTGCCTGGAGAAGCCTGTGGCTGGGGACAGGGCAGGTTGTTGCTCACCTTGACATAATGAGAAGCATGTCACCCACATAGCTTGCAAGGTGAGCAGTTCCTACTCTCATGTGCAAAACCGTGCATAAATTCCGACCCATGGATATACACTGCCATGCCATGCATGTTAACACACCCTTCAGTGAACTGGATAGCACAGATGAGAGGTCAGTAAATGGGGAAGATAAAAGGAATAAAATAGAACATGCTCATATGTTCATGCAAGAGCCACTTGTTTTGGGATTTGGGTTTTTTCAAAATAGGTTAGAGGTATCTTTTTTTTGGTGGAACAGTGAAACAGGAGAAAACGTATGTAGGCATATAATGAAATGGAACTATTGCAAAAGCCCGTGGCTGAGTGGAATGACATGGAAAAACGGCACAGCTGTTTTCATACACTCACTGTTGGTGTGTGTGAGCTGAAGATGTGACTGTGCAGCTAGAGATCTAGCCCAAGTCTCATTTACCATGGCCTAATTCTTTGTACTTCAGGAAGGAGTGAGTGTTTTAATTGTTTGGTCAACTCAGTAGGAGTGGAAAGGCTCATCCCAGCATCTCGAAAGATGGAAATCCACTATCCCTAGAGCTGCATGGTGAGTTACCCAGTACTCCTAGAGCTGCATGGTCAATTTGGGATATTTGAGGATATAAGAAAGCTGCTTAATTCCTGCAATTGAAATAATTTTATAAGATTTAAAGCCAGTAACTCCTCACAGCTAAACCCACACACCAACAGCTATGTAGAACCCCTGTGCAGCTGGGAGATCTGTAAAAGTCCCCTTCAAGAGTGAGATGTGATCAGGGAACAGGTAACAGAAGTGCTTTGTAATGCAAAGTTGGCTGTCACCCCTGCTTTTGTGTAGAATGCAGATCATTTCTGAGTGTTACCAAGATAATTGGGATAGACTGAACCAGAGTGGATTGCTAAAGGTATATCTCTATATTTCTGCAGTAGCTGAAGTTTTGGATGTTAAAGCTTATCCATAATGTGTTTGAGTATTCTGCACTGTGCTACTTTTTCCCCACAAAGCTACTCAGTCCATTTGTTGGAAAGTCCACGGTGTAGTTGTTTTTCTGTAATTATCCTGTAAAAGTTGGCTCCACTGTCATCCCTGGTTTGATAAGGTCAGAGAAAAACAGTTTTCTGAAGCTGTTGAGAGGATGCAATAACACTTTAATTCCTGTTGTATTTTATGGTGTGCAGCTCCTTTCAATCGTGTTTTCATTTGTGACTCATACAAATAGGCCCAAAGCAGGTGTCCTGTGCAGTGATAAACCTGTCTCCTTTGAGAAGCTTTGGCACTAAGACTGTGTGTGAAAAAAAACATGGGCTTTCCATGATAGGAAAGTGCAGAAGTAGGAATAAAGCTGGTTGAGTGATCCTTTAGCAGCACTAACAGTGCAATCATGTAATTTTCTCTTGTTGGTATGATGTACCCAAAAGGAATCATCCCCTTTGTCAATAAAGGCTGTCTCCTTTTTTCTCCCCCTTCCCTTTGGTCAATTATCACTGCTTGAAATTCAAGATAATTCCTGATCTCTTGTCTAGACAGTGGGTTTTAATTTTCTGACGTGTAAGGAGATTTTTGGCCCTTCCTCATACTGTTTTTCTACAGTCAAAAGCTTTGTTGTACTCATAGTGGAGGTGCATTGATTTGCAGATAAATTCTCTGAGGCTCTGTCTGTGCTGGATGATGCTGCAGAGGGCATGGGGGTTGTGTCAAATGTCCCCAAACCAGAGCAGCCAAGGTGGGACTATTTCAGGGAAGGCAGTGGCTGTTCTTCCCTCGCAGGCAGGACTGTCTTTGCATGACCCTTGGTGATGGCACATGTGAGCTGTGATTCCCAAGAGCCAAGGGCTGGTCGTCCCAGATCCAGGCTGTCATGTAGAGCTTAGCTGTGGGCAGCCTCTCTAGAGAGTAGAAAACCTGCCCTGATGGAGAGGTCCATGTAGTCTGGACCCAGTTACCAGCAATAGTCCTCCAGCATCCTCCAGAAATTGCGCATGATCCAATTTTTGGACTTCTGTGTTCACTAGCTGCAGATAGAGCTGTCCTCTCCAAATGTGTCCAATCCTGTCTTGAACACATTTATACTCCCAGCCTCCTCTGCGTGCTTAGAAATGGGTACTGCCAGTTTACAAAGTGTTGGTGAGGCCCATGACTTTAGCAGGAATTTCTCCAGCTGGGATTTCTTTTCTGTAAGTCTCAGCCTCTGAGGTGTTCAGTGCAATGGGGAAGTACAGATTTCAGTAAAAGAAAACTAGAATTTCTGCTGCTCGATGTTGCAAGGAATGGTGTTTCTTAAGGGTTAAAAACTTCCTACGGTATGGTTAAAATCACATGAATATTTATGTCATACCCATGATTTTGTGGGGAAATGATTTCCAGCCAGAGGGTCTCTGGATAGCAGCCGTGTGAGAGTTTAGAGAGCAGACTTTGATTTACTGCTGCAGTTCACTACACCTCATGCATACCATTAGCATTCTCAAAATTATGGCATTTTCTAATCTGACTATCTCTGTCCTCTCATTACATCTTACTGCTGTCTCTTTGTAGCCTGTCAGCTGTTTCAGTGGGTATTTGGCGTAGCAGTGAGATGCTTTGCTCTTTGGTGTCTTGGTCTGTTTGGTGGAGAGCTTGGGGTACTCTAGAAATGATAACAGACTCAAACTGCTTTGCATGAAAAATTAAAGCTGAAATTCAGAAGCCTTGAAACATGAGAATTAAGGCCATGTCTGTGGCCTTCATCACCTTCCTTGTGCATGTGTTTTATCTATGCTTTTATTATATATCATTACCAGACTATCTTGGCTCATTTTTCTGCCTCATCCCAGTTCCCTGATGTCATATCAAGAGTACCCATGGGATCAGTGTCTCCCCCCAGGTATTTGCTCCTGACTTCTCCCAGGTCCTTGCCCCATTTCTTCTGCTTTCCAGTTCTGTTGCTTTCCTCTTTGCTTGATTTGGGTGGTGAGGGACTTGGTGGCAGCCCAGGGGCTGAGATGACAGGGGTGGCTTTCTGGCTCTCTCTTCTGGTGCCCAGAGCCACAGTTGTGTCCAGTGGCCAAGAAGGGAATTATAGCAAGGAAAGTCCTGAGCCAGCCCCACAAGAAGAAAGCCCTAGAAGCCCCAGAAACCTAGAAGCCCTGGAAACCCCAGGAGTGAGATCAAGGCAGACAGAATCTGTAGAGGTTTTTATACCAAAGGCTAATAAATCTTCAGTGGGATGTATTCAAAGGCTTTTCACTTTGCCAAATTTGGATGTAAAAAGCACATCCCTGTTCCCAGGGTGACACCAAATTTCCAGTCTCCTTTCCAGAACATGGAGGAGTGAGAGCAACTCCAAAAAAAAAAAAAAAAAATTGTTAGAATTTTTATATCGACTAAGCACTTTTCTCTAATCTTGTGTTGGCAAACGGCCAGGCCTCCCCCTATCCCACCCTCCTTGTGATTTCCTAGAAAACTCTGCTGGAGGCAGACACCTGGCAAAGGAGAATTTTAGCCCCAAAATTTTAATGTGATGAAACAGGGGCCCCTGATGGCACATGTTTAGGGTATCTCTAGTGAGTGCTAACACTCTTCTGGCATCTCAGTGCTACGCTGCACCACATCTCCCACCAGCTTGAACTCAGGGTCTCATGTTAGAAAATTCATTCCCTGTGACTTTGAGCAGGGTAAATGGGAGATGTAAAAGCACTTTGCAATGTTCAGGGAGTGTTAGGCATGAGTGCAAATGGGAAGACCATGGCAAGTGCTCCCTGCTTGTGCTTCAAGGTAACCCCTGCCAGTGTGCGCCGCCTCCATGCAAATGCCATACAGCGTTTTTTACTCTCTGCTGGAGGAAAAAGCTGCCCTAAGAAAAGCAGAATAAGGGCTGATGTTTTGAAAGGTGTCCAAGAGTAACAAAACTCAACTCTCCAGGGCTGAGTTTTGCCTCTTGTGTTTCTCAACTAGGGTGGTTGAATGTGTTACAGACCTATCAGAAATTTTGCTACAAATGCACAAATATTAATCTACAGCCATTTCCTTTGCTTTCTTAAACATGAATGAGGATTTTTGTCTCTTTCTCCCTCCATAAATTGTTCATGGTCAGAGGGGGCATGTTCCGTGTCAAAGTCTTGACCGCCAGGATCAAACAAAAAACCCTTGTGAACTCAGAAGTGGAGACAAATAAATGACTATTACTTTTTTTCCCTTTTGCCTGGAGTTAAACCTTTTCTCTGTCAACAATATTGACTTTGTTCACTTGGAAGGAAACAGAGGGCGAGAGAGAGAGGGAGATTTCTCTAGATGCTGCACAGAAAAAAAACATTTTGGAAGGAGGAATGAAAAAAGACAGAGGTTACAGGAAATGGTAGACATTTTTTGTTGAATTAAACCATTAGGAGTGACCCAAAAACCAACGGGAAAGAAAGGAAACAACTGGATACATTTAGGTCACAAGAACCAGCCAAACGGGGAGCTGAAACCAATTATCATAAATGAATGTTTCTCTTTTATTCATGACCACCGTGTATGCTCCCATGATGCTCTTTGTCTTATTATAAAAACAGATGAAACTATTTCGTTTTGTTCTTATTAGCTAATGCAACTTTTGGGCAATTTATCAAACACTAACACATGTTGTGATTAATAAGCTCAGAGAATTAATCACAGCTAAAGCCCCTTAAAAAACAGAGGATGTCGGGTCCTTCTTAAATATATGTTTGTGCAGGATTATGTAACTTAAGCAGTGACATCTAGTTTTGATGCATATTCATGCATTTTACACGCTGAAAAGATCCTTGAAACCATATGTTCAGGCAAGCTATAATTACAGTAACTTCCATTTCTATGGGAGTTTGCCCTGCAGCACGGGCAGAGCAAGCCCTGCCTGCCCCAAACATGGGTGCTGGGGTGCAGGGGGTGGTGCACAGAGCCTACCCCCCCACTGGCATTGGAAGAGGGTTTGGGGTTTGGACTGTAGCTGCTGGGCTTCAAAGGGAAGGTGTCATTGTTGCTGTGGACCACAGGAAAACCCTGTCTGCTCCATTTTAGACTCTTTTCCAGGGGTCTTGTTGCCCCCTCGAATCCAGATACCATTGAGGGGGGAGGAAAATGCCTCTAAACCTGGCTATAGCAACTCTCAGCATCTTCTTCCCTCCTACTAACCCAGCACAGCCCCTAATGAGCCATAACTGGCTCTTAAGTGCCCCTAACCACTTCACTGAGGTTAGAATCTATTTCTAAACGGGGAAGAGGAGCGGCAGAGGCTGCATCTGCTGCAGGCTCACTGAGGTGCAGAGAAGCTGGTTCTGGGCTGTGAGACACAGCTCCGGGGCTGGGGGAGCCTCCACGGGGGCAGTGGGGCAAAGGACTGGAGTTTTGCTTTAGGGTGGTCTTGATAGGGAGATAAACCACCAAATATAGAGGGGGAATATTTTCCACTGGAGCATTTGGTGTTGTGGAAGCAGAAGGTGTGGGAGTTTGGATGTCCTTTGCCATAGGCAGAACTGAGTGTCCACAGTGAGGAGGGATGTGGGGAAGTGGTCACTTGGGCACTGGCACAGGCTGAATTGTTTATAAATATCTTCTAACAGAATCATTGAAAAGGCTCGCTGTGGCCTGGCTGAGGGCCACTGTCCAAAGAGTGACATGAAGTATTTGAGAATATTTGTTCTGTGAAATATACATATTTTGACTTTACACCCCAGCTCCAGGCAAGACCGAATCTTAACATCCTTGAACATCAACAATGGGTGGAAAGCCTGTTGTTTGATTTGCTATAAAAAGAAGAAATGCATCCCTGTTTCTAAGCTCCAAAGTACAGTAATGCAGCTCACTGAGGCTCACTGTTAGCAGCCTGTTCTGCTCAGCAAGGTACTTGCTTTGTCAACATCCAGTTGACTTCAGCAGGAACAAAGTATTTGTTTAAGTGCTTTTATTGACTAGGGAGGGACTTAAGCATGTGTTAAAATGCTTTCTAGAACTAAGGCATAAGTGCTTTATTCTCAAAGCCCAGCAAAATAATGGGGCTGGTCTTCAGTCAAGCATAAATTCTAGACTGTGCTACAGGAGTAGCTGAGTGAAATTCTATAGTATGTGTCAGACCAGATTTTCATAATGATGCTGAAATATCTGTATCTCTCCATAGACTGCAATGAGATTTAGAGCTCAGTCTTAAAAAAAAAAAAGAAAGAAAGAAAAGGGAAAGTGTAGTTATTACCCTCTCTGGTCAAGGCATCTGAATAAACTGTTTCTTGCTCATTAATGCCTGCAAAATGGAACTCATGCAAGTTTATGCAGCTAATTTGTCAAACATTTAACAAAATATGCAAAAGAATGCTGCCAGGACTGCATGTGTGGAAATACTCTGACATTTAAGAAGAAAGAAACATCCCTAGACAACACCTGCTGGTGTTTTCCACAAGGACAAAATCTTTTCCTCTGCCTCTCACATGTCAGCAAATTAATTTTTTTTCCTCCCAACTTAATCCTGGTGAAGTGTATTTTTTTTTTTTTTTCTAAAACAGGCACACGCCACCAAAATGTTTTTGGTGTGTGTTAACAACATGTTGGCCCTATGGGCTACATTTCTTCTGGGGAAGATAGATGACCTTCTTTTACTTCGAGTTTCCAACTGAGATCGCCAGCAAAAGAAAATTAAAAAGCAGGCTTTTAGTTTTCGTCTTTCGGCAACCCTGATGTGGTTGCCGAGGCATTGCTTAGAAACACAAACATTACAGCACATATGGAAGTCTACTGTCGAGTGGAACCGAGTCCTAAAGCAACATGTTAAGTCGGAAAAATTTATGTTCATGCTAAAGCGGCAGTGTGGTAATCGGTTTCAATGGAAGTACAAGGAATGCATCAGAGATGAAAATGGCTCGCTCCCTTGGATGCAAGTGCAGGAATTCAGACCTGTGGTCTGGGATGATTGCGTGAAGAGGAAGTTGCTTTTGTTAGTCAGGGCAAATCAGGCTGTAGTCCGTGCGTGTGCATCTGTCTACACAGAAGCAGCTTTATTTTGTAGAATCATAGAATTGTTTAGGATGAAAAATACCTTTGAGACCATCAAGTTGCATGTGCCCATTTATGTATTCTCAAAATACACATTTTTTCCTTTTGTTTGGATGTAAATGAGGTAGTTTCAATGTTGCCCAGGGCGATGGAGGCACAAGTCCAAATTCTTGCTTTGCCAAGACAAGCCATTCAGATCTTTCCAGGGGCCTTATCAGGGTTGCTTCTTTAGGTAACCTTTGTATTAGGGAAAAGATAGGTAGGTATATCCTGGCAGAGATTTATCTTGACTCTTTTAGGATGGTCTGAATAATCTCATGTTTGTGCCTTCTTCAATTGATTCAAAAGAAAGCCTGGAAAACTTGCTTAGACAAGATGTGATACCTTGGAGCAAATAAATCCACATTATATGCTTCCTCCCTGGAACCAGTGGTTTGCACTCCTGGTCACAGAAAGCTCTTGGCATCTTGATTGTACATCTGGTTTAATATCTAAAGATCTTAAAAAAGCCCAAATATCCCTAGTTTCTCATAATTATGTGCCTCAGTTCCTTGCTTGTGAACTTGAACCTCCTTATTTAATGAGAACAATGCAATGATAAATAATGATGGCTGTGAATTAATCAGATATTGGGAAGATTCATGGTTTAAAAATATTTCAGAGACAGAGCTTCTAATACTATTAGGAAAAAAAAAGAAGGACAATGTTTATTGCTGCTTCAGTTTGTGTACTTGCAGTCAGCATTTGCTAGGCAATGGGCTAAAGTACTTTTACAGCTGTAATTGCCTTGAAAATCGGTGTTTGCCTTTCTCCATCCCCAGGGAGGCTGCCTGCCTAGAGACTCCTAAATTTTGGAGTCTAGAGGTGGATCAAGGATGGTGGTGGTGGTGGTCAAACATGGTTTTGAGGGTGAAAGGTGCTGGGAAAAGGCATTTCTCCTGCCCCTCACCTGCTTCCGTCCTTGAGGCACCCACCACCACCACCGCTGCAGTACCAAGGGCAGGATAAAGTGCACAGCTCCAGCTGTTTCTCATCCCTATGGATATCATATTCCTGGCCTCCACAGAGCTGGTACCTGGGTGAGACATGCAGGTAGCCAGGGCTGGGCTAAGCCCAACACAGAGGAGCTGCTGAGGTAAAGGCACCAAGTGTCTTCCAGGAGAGAAGGAGGGTTTGGGGACCTAGCATAAAAATCCTTTGTATCCCGGTTTTCTCAGCTTGCCTGCTCAGGGAATAGCTTGCTTTTTAAGTTGCTTATTGTTTCAGGCCTACAGCTAATCCTCTAAGAAAGTAATTTCTGTTGCTCATGGCTAATACCCCATCCTGCATTGAGAAGTTATATCAGAGCAGAATTGCTGCTTAGTCAGTGGCTGCTTTTCAGCCAAAGAAGCATCATGGGTTCTGGATTATTGTGATTTTTTTTACTTTTTTCCTCTATTTTTTTTTTTTTAATCCAGATGAATATTTCAATGTCATTTTTGAAGTTCAATTCCTTGATTTTGCCCAGTTCAAAAAGCCACCTATTTATTTGAAAAGTATTTTTGGAAGCCTGAAGATAACCACATCTCTCCCATGGTTAAAATGTTTTATATAAAACTTGTTATTACCATAGATCAATGGGATATGTACAGAATATGTTACAATGGAGCCTGTGTTAAGGATTTGTCAAGATTTCCATTATAAACCACTATTTTCGAGGGTTTATAACTCAGTCATAAAAATTCATTCCAAGCTAAAACTTGGCAAACAAAATGTCAACCCAGGAGAGATTTTCTTTTACCAGATTTACTTTAATGCTTTAAACTGATTTGTCTATTTTAAAATTATACGAGTGCCCTGTTTTATAGACTTTTTGCGTATAAAGGGTGCGTGTGTGCTAATGTAACACACATACCAAGGAAAAAACAATGTTAAAAGCACATTAGCACAGCAAATCAGAGCTCAAAAAACCCCATAAGGTTAAAGATGGGGTTGGATTTCCAGTTTGTGGAATCTTAAGCATTGGGATGCCAACTTTGAGTTAAATCTTCAACTGGTGGCTTCAGCTGGTCAGGGCTGATTTACACCAGCTGAGGTGCTTGCCTTTGTGACACCACCACATGTGTGACATCTCCAGGCATCTGAAGAGGCTGCTGTTGAAAATTGGTGGAAATTTTTACACTAAGATGAAGGGTGGCTAGAGAGGATCTAAGACCTTCTCAGTGTCTCACATGGCGTACAGGGAGCAGATGTTCAGCTGATCTCCCATGCAGTGATCCTGGATCCTGGCTGTTCTTGGTGGTCAAAGGGAAGAGGTGGGTGTGACAATGAAGTGCCAAGATCAGGTGATATAAGCATAGGTCTCTGTCTCTTCCCTGTGGTTAAGGAGCCAGGATCTGGCATCACTGTGTAGTAGGTGGCCTGAGCTGCTTATCACTCTTAAATACAAATGCCATTGTTAACACCTACATTTGTCCTCGGTGCCATGGTATCTGGTCTAAATGTTCCTTCCCTGGTGCTCTGTCTTTGGCTGTGATAGATGAAGTGTGGCTCATCCCACTCACACCCAAAGCCCTGCATTGCAGCAGGGCCTGGTGCAGAGGAGGACACACAACTGGGCTTGCAAACATCCAACCTGAGCCTCTGAGGTTGGACAGGCAGCAGAGAAGCTTAAAAGCCTCCAGATGTTGGAGGGGAGTTTTAAGGCCTCAAGCCTGCCCCTGAGGGAGCTGGTTTCTGTCCTTTGACCACAGCGGGGGGCCTCTGTGTGCCTCACCTGGCTGCTCAAAACCTTGAAGAGCTGAATCCAAGCCTTGGCTCTTTGCAGGACCAAGCTTTAGACACAGAGAGTAGACCAGCTTTTCTCTCTCTGGAAAGAGATGTACAAGACTTGAATCCGGCATCCTTTCCTGGTGCAGTGGCTCCCTTTCTCCTGAAATCCTGGGTTGTGAACTCTTTCTCCTGATAAGACTGAGGTGTTTGTCATCTCCAAGTGTCACCAGCCTGTGTTACACTTTGTTTCAACAGCTCCTTCCTGGGATTTTTTGTGGAGCTTGGTGTTGAGTCTCACTTGCTCATGGGTTTTGTTAACTGAGGGTAGAAGTGGGTTCCCCTCTCTGCCATAAATCCAGTGCACACACACACACACACTTGTAAGATATTTAGAAAAGCTCTACTCTGCGTATCTTAAATGTGTGTGGGGGGGTAGGGAGTAAAGTAAAGCAATAAAGAGCCTACATTATACCACATGTGTGAGCAAAGGGCTGTGGTTAACTCCCTTCAGATACATTTCAACCAGGGCCCCTTTGTAACAGCCCCCAGAAGACTACTGAAAAGTCGGCATCCATAGTTTTAAATAGGTTAATTTTAAAAATAAATTGTATTAGAGACTTTTCCTCCCCCCACCTCAGCAAACCAAATACACAAGTGGCACAAAATAGGGAAAAGTGCAGCTGGTTGTGGCTTACACGGGCTAGCCAGATTCTCCTGGCACATGGGGGACATTGGCTGTGAAGCAGGAGGCAGGAGCACCATGGGTGCCTCTACCTGGCAGTCCTTCTGTGCTGGGACAAATGGCTGGTAATTCTGCAGTCAGTGCTCTGGAGAGGGATGATGTTGAATAGGTTGGTGAATGTGTCTTTATGTGTATGGGATAAATAAAGCGTTGACCTAAATAGGGGAGATGGGAGTACTACAACCCCTGTACCCTTTCTCCTCCCTACTCTGCCTCACCTTTCCTTCAGTTAGGAGTGGTGACAAGCTACTGCTTTTTCTATTGCTTATATTGCTGCTGCTGAATCCTCTGCCTCTCCTGCCATGCCTGTGGTGCCCCCAGCCCCACCTATCCCCACACCTTGCCCACAGACAGCCGTGACACATTGCTGCAACGCGTCCTGTGCTGGCTGAGCACACTGGAGAGTAAGGGACACTAATAAGAATCAGATTGAGAATGAAGTGATTTGACAATTGGGCTTTGATTTTCCAAAGTGCTTTTTTGGATGAAAAATGCTTCTCTTTTTTTTTTCTCCTGGATGCTGTTTGGCACAAATGATGACACTATTTGCATTGGCACCTTTTCCAGATCAGCTCCCAAAACACTTCCAATCTAGGACTGTCGATTTTTCACTTGTCAAGAAAACAAAACAAACCAGAGTAGAAATGATGGGTTTGGCTTTTGCTTTGTGTGTTGTGAAAAACAAATAAACAAAACAAATATTTTTCTAAGTTTTTAATGGAAAATCAAATTCCCACGCTTACCAGAGTTGCTAATTAAGCAAGCCAGAAAGAGTACACTACACCCAGGGACACACAGTGTTTCCTCATAGTTGGTCAGACTGTTTATGAGTATAAGAAATGTACCTCAAACATGTCTCTGCATCATTTTATTCATCATTGATGCTAAAAAATTAAACTATTGCATCAGTGGAAGCGAGATCTCACTTTTCAGCTGAACTCTAAGTCAGAAATAAAACATCTTCTCAGAGAACAATATAGCCACAGTGGAGGGAGCTGGGTCACCTTTTGGTGAATTTAACTGAGTTCTTAATGAAAGGGGGAATAAATTTTTCACACATTCCTCTGCATTAAAGAGGGGTCAGAGCCTAGCATCAAGGTGAGCCTAAACTCAGGAAAGACACAAAGGGAATTCCTGAGCTGCCGACAGAAATGTCTCTCCAGTCTGCCAGGAGCCAAAATGCTACTGCTGGAAAAACAGCAGGCAGGGTGGAAATCTGGGTCCAATGAAGGAGCAGCAAGGGAAGCTGTGGAGTGGGGTCACAGAGGGGGGAAGATAAACAGCATCCCCCCACCACAGAGGTCAAGCTTGTTACAGAGATGAGGCTGGTGGCGGGTGTGAATAGGTTCAGCCAGATGGCAGGGACCAGCAGTTCTGTCCCCCATTAATGAAACATTGCAGTATCCAGTCCTTATTGTAAAGATGTGATGCATTTGAACACTGGCTGTCAGGATTTATTAAAAATGTGTGACCTCAGGCAAGTTACCAAGTTCTCCATGTCTCAGTTTTGCTATCTATAAAATGGGCTGTTACTCAAAGGGAATTACTGTAAGGATTAGCAATGGAGGTGTACAGGAACACTCTTCTTTTCCAAGAGTTGATTTATATTTATCTTTGTGATGAAAACTTTAAATGCCAATGCAATGGCCTTTTTTTAAAAAACACATTGGTCATCTCTAAAGCAGTAATACTGAGCTCTTGTTCGCACAGTGCTTTGCTGCTTTGTGGTTTTCCTCAAAGATGTTGCCAGTCAGCAGTGATCTTGCAAAATGGATTTCACTCACCAGTGTACTCAGGTGGGAAGGCTGTGGGAAGACTCCAGCCTCTTCCCAGGGCATACATACAGGGATCTGCTGGGCTGTCCTGGGATTTCTGGCAGTCATAAAGTGCCCAGATTCTCTGCTGTGGGAATGGTGCCTTTGCTGGGTGCTCCTGGTGTCTCTGCTCCTCTCCATGAGTGAAGGAATGACTTCCTTCAGCTGAAGCACTGCTGTCAGGAGCCCTGTGCAGATCTGGGCTGGGTTGTGGCACGATGACGTCCTTTTTCCTGTTGCTTTTCAGTAGGACCTGGGGAAGCTTTGACCCCGTGGTGGGAAGCACAGCCCCCCTGCGTGGGGACAGGGACTGGCAGGAGTGTGGGCACAGTGGGATGGACAGTCAGCCCTCCTCGGGCTCCAGCAGTGATGATGGGTACTGAGTAGGGAGATGTCTCCAGGAATAGGGCCTGGCTTTGTTTTGCATCTCATTGCTAAATTAGACATGTAATTACTTGACTCTTTCCAGCATTAATAAGGGACAGGCATCTCCAGAGGGCAGTTCAGACCTGAGCTATGTTAAGCCCTCCTCTTTGGGGAAAAGGGCCCAGTTAGGTTCCTAACTTAGGCTTCTTGGTTGAGAACGTCACATTTGGTGCAAAGACTCCCAGTCTTTGGGGATAAATCTTTGGGATAAACATAAGAAAACATGTGAAATCCTATGAATATCCCCTGTTGCTGATAGTGCCCAAGAGAGTTCTCTCCTCTGGGCAACTGTCCTCTTTCCCTGCATCTTCTGGGGGGAAATCAGGGGTCCATGGACATTGACAATGCTGAGCTGCCTTCCTTGTCTGAGTACCCAGTTCTTTTTCTATTATAACTTTATTTAAAAGGAGGGGCAGGGAGCAGTGGGGAGACAAGGAAAATATTTGTGTAAGAAAACTCCACTTTAAAAGACAGCTTAAAACTGGGATTAATAAGTCTGCTTTTATGGAAGCATTTCTACATGTTGTAAAACATTTTTAAAAACATTGTAAAAACTACAGAGTTTCATGTTAAATATGGCTGATTTTCTTTATAGAGCTGACCTGCTTCCCAGAGGTGATGTATACACACCATATGACACAGGGGTTGCTAGGGTAGGCAGTGTTTTTACATTGATTACTGTAGTAAATAATAATGTAAAACTGTGTATAAATAGGGAGTTCAATCCAGAGCTACCCCTGGGGTCTGCAGTTCTTTACACATGGCCCATTTTTCATCACTTCTGTGATTATTTTATTTTATTTTTTTGGTGGAAGAAGGAAAAAGGGGAGGGAATGTGCTGGGTTTTTTTTTTTTTTTCCTTTTTTTTTTTTTTTTTTTGGTGTCTCAAAAGAATATCTTCCCTTGGGTCAGCTGTTGAGCAGATGCCAAAAATACTGGTCAACACTATGGGGAATTTGTTCCCTCAGCAATTCCATGGGGGAAGCAGCCAAGCGAATTACCTCTGCTCTCTGCCTGCCGTGGGTAACATATGGAGTGGTGGGATGACACTGCAGAAAGGTGGCTTCATATCCCTCAGAAAAACTTTATAACTGGATGGATGGAGAAATTCTGGGAGCACCTTGATGGCTGTCTGTTTCTCTGCTCAGGGATGAGCCCTCTTCTGGGATATGCCAGGTGCCACAAGCAGCTCTGGGCAAGCAGATTTCAGCTCCTCTTTGATGGAAGCACAAATAATCACCCCTTAAATATATGCTTTGATGGCATTGCCCCTTTGACAGGGCTTGTCCCAGCTTTAGGAGGGTGGAGGGGAAACGAGGACCTTCCTGGCTGGTCTAATAGCCCTGGTGTCCCTGGTGAAATTATTGGCCACCACTTAACGCAATTTGTTTCATTTTGCAATTATTCTTCAGGGGAATTTTATAAGCTCCTGTAATAAGTCACTTCTGCTGGGATCCGGAGAGGAAGTGACCTACATTAGAGGCAGAGGCATTAGCTCAGCCTCCCCTCCACACTGCCCTGGGATCCCAACGCAGTGCTTTCCATAGTTCTGTGTGCGTGTATATGGCAGTCTGTGTGTGTGTGTATGGACATGTGTATAATTGTATATATGACTTTTTATGTACAGATACATGCATGTGCTACATATGGAATCAGGGTCCTCAGGTTTCAGGGGCTGAGGAGCACAAAACCCAGGTGAACACTCTGGTGTTTCTGCTACAGAGAGATGTGCCAGTAGAAGACTGTTGCTTGCTGGTTTTCCTTAGCCAGGACTGGAGGTGCTTAAGCACAGGTGCTCATGCTCCTAAATCCATAGTCACGGCTGAGCTCCTGCTCTCCAGTCTACATTTCCCTTCAGGGTGTCCTGTGAGCTGGCTTTCCCAAGGGATGCTTTCAGGTTATGGTGGTGGAACTGGGCGATACTTCAGTCAGCTGCTCTCTTGGACTTTCCCACATGGATAGAAACTTCAGGCTAGGGCAGCTTCCCACGGATGTAGCGCAGGCACAGGCCACAAACAACGCGCCATTTCCACATGAGCAAAAGCACCACGTGTGCACACTCACCATAAACATGTCACCCTGTCCCATCCAGACACAATGAGCGCCCATGTAACCACACACGCAGAGACGCACACACGCTCCTCTTCCAGATTCCAGCAGGGCTGTGAGTTTTAACTACCTAAATTAAAAACAGATTCTATCCTCCAGTGAGTAGCTGCCAGGAACTCGTCTTTTCCCTCTCCCCAACTTTTCTCTCCCAAATGCATTGGGGGAAAAAATACATGCAGTTCTCCAAAGGGGCAAATGGTTTCTCAACATGCGAAGAGGTGGAGGGTGGGGGTAGGGGGACACAGGGAGGAGGAAAAGGGAATGCAGAGAATTACTTTCTAGTGGTAGAAGAATAAACAGCTTAAGTTAATAAACTTGAGGCTGAGGAGAACTATTTGGAGAGTGTGGAGGAAGTCAGGGATTAGTGAGAAAATAGGAGTGCAACAGCAGGAAATAGTGTGGCAGCACAGTGGACCTGAAGCAAGAGCAGAGGATGGAGAAATGGAGAGACTTGGTCAGCATGGCAGGGTTGAGAGTGGGGAACTGAAGGGCTGACAGCTCTAAGTCACAGCACTGCTGAAGACACATCACCTTGTGTTCATCAAATTCTGCCTTGGGAGCCAAAATCTCTACCAAAAATGATGCATCCTATTTTTAGGAGTGGGTTTGCTGATGGAGATGCCTTCTTTGTTGTGAGGCATGTGGAGCAGAAATGAAAAGGAAAGAACCTAGGAGGAGAAAGGGGAGCTCTGGGGCATGATGGCAATGCCAGCCCTACGGGGGGACAGCAAAGCTCCCAGCCCTGCAGTCCCTGCCTGCTCCCAAGCCCCATCTGACAGTGCTGCTGTCCCAGCGTGGGCAGCCCCTTTGAGTGACAGCCCCGGGCGCCGGGCGCGTTGCTGACTCGATGACTTTTTGCAACTGTCAGAGAAGCTTAGCAGATAAGCACACAACAGTTTTTATTATTCCAAGAGGCAGAAGACTCGCCTTAGTGAGCGGTAACAAATGCGGACATTCACGACCAGGATTAGAACAAACTGCACTGGTGGGCAAGGGCCAAAGGCAGCACGGAGCTGCAGTGTAACCCAAAACCTCCACAGCTGTTTTCATTTTCCTCCCTTCAACACAGTCCCTGTGTGGTACTTCAGGGAGAATTATGAAAGTGGCGTGTAATTCAGAGAAGTAATGTCTTTTTTTTTCCCCCCCCTCCCTTCTCTCTCGCTCTCTTTTTCTTGGAGTAATGAAAATTGCTGTGGTAGATCGTTTTGGATTCAAGGGAAATATCTGACTATTTTCTGCAGCATCTCATCCCTCAGCAATTAAATTCATAAATTTAATTAAAAAAATATAAAGAAAGAGGTGAACAGATTAGAAATGCTGGACATTGTGCAAATGAATGCAGTGACTTCAGGGACCTTGATGGCCTGAAAGATACTTGCTGCTTTCATTCCAGTACAAATCCTGATCTGTACAAACCCCCACTCTGGAGAAGGGGATTCTACTGCCGTGAAGCCCCGCTGTTCCCGCTGGCACTTTGATGGGAATTGTTTAAAAAGCGTGAGGCCACATCCTCTGCTGTATCCTGATGATTCACACCAGCCTGGAGGATGCTCTACCTCTATGTAAAAAATATGATTTTTCTTTCTGGAGGAAAAATCCTCACCTGATCTTATGCTCTTTGTTTTGCTGGTCTTAGGCCAGCAGTGAATTTAGCCTTCATGTTTTTACACAGAAATTATCACATTGTGGTTCCTCTGTCCTGTTACTGGAATAGTTTTCTCATTAAAATCTCTAAATTTCACATGCACAAAAAATCTGAAAAATGATCCTCCATTTGGTCAATTAAATTATTTTGTTTACAGCATTTTGCAGCCTTTCCTTTCAGTTTTGCAGCATAAAAAAAAAAATTAAATATATTTAAGCCAGAGAAAAATATAACTTAATTGTCTAAATATTTCAATCCAGCTTTATCAAAGATCTTATACTAAAGTAAATAAAAATATTGAAATTTTTTCATCTTCCCTTGATCTTATTCTTTAGAGAAACAAACCAACAAGCCAAGCTAATAGAGAAACATTACAAAAAACCTCAACAAACCAAACTGCCAAAGCCCTTAGTTCCACTCTAGGAAATATTTCACCTCTACTGAATATTAGGAAGAAGTGCTGAAAAGTTGTATTTCTCGCCTGAAATTGTTGGGATTGTTCAAAAACCTTAGATAGCTGTTGCATCTTGTTATCAAATTCTGTTGGTCTTTCCTTTAATGGGTTTCACATGATTTTTATTCAGCAAGAAAATAACTCAGTGGGTGACTGGAAACACTTAACGTGTGTACCCTGACACATCTGCACATACCATAATAGACACATGAATTTAATGCTCAGTTGATTCAATGCAGGGAGTGGAATTTAGTGTCAAGTCAATTAAAATATCCTGTTCCCACCCCCAGCCCCCCTCTTCTTTTTCCCCCCCTGAAGTATTTATCAGGATTGCTGCATGGGAGGTATGTGGTGTGGAAGTTGTGGGAGTCCTCGGCGCGCTCCGCTCATGACGTGGTGTTTGTGCAGCACAGCAGTGAGCGTCCTCATTCTGCTGCAGCAACCCGTGCTAAAGTTACCACAACCGTGCCAATGCAGAGCTCTGCTGTGCCACGGAGAGGAGGAGCAGGGATGATGAAAGGGTGCCTACACGCAGTGGTGCCCACACTGTCCTGGCTGGGCAGTGAAGCGGCGCATTTGGCTGTGTGCACACGGCGGACACAAACCCCACCTCGCTGCCCTGTGCGAGTCTGGAAGGCTACTGGAGCTGAACAGGCGTTATAAAACAAACTGTTATGAGCGGCAGATAAATACAGCATGAAAAAGATTAATGGTTAGGCAGCTGGGATGTAGAAACATACTGCTTTCCATCTTGGCATGCATTGCTTGGGTTTTCCTAGAAATTTATCCATAGGTCTGTTGCATCCTGTCCGGGATTTCATACCCACAACCCAAAGACTTCCGGATGAGGGCTGTATGTATCATGCTGTCCTTAGAGCGTGTGGCACTGTTGTGGCGCTGGGAGGCACTGAGCTATGTGAGGAAAATGCAGAATACACAAATCCTTTATTTGCCAAAGATAAGGGGGTTTAATGCCAGAGATGTTACAAAAGCAACATCATCTCTGCAGTAATTTTAAAATCAGTTTTGGTTTCGGTTTGGAAGATCGGCAGAGCTGGGTTCCTGAGCTGCTACAATGTCCCCTGTAAGTCAATGGGTTTTCCTCTACTGATGTGTGTGAATTTTGGGTACAGAAATTTATTATTAACATCTGCATCCAGTATATAAAAAAAAGTATGGGGCAGAGTCTAAGTATATCTAATGGTGAATGTATTTGGATGCACACATAATTTTTTTAAGCAAGAGGATAAACAATTGTAATGTTTTCTATTGTTTTAGTATTTCTTCCAGTGTAGACAACCTTTGCAGAACAAAGCAGTCTTTGTAAAACTAAGTCCTTAAGTATGTGAATACTTGCACATGTCCTTCTTCACTGTTTAACTGGAGGCAGGAGGAGCTTAAACCTTGGAGATAAAGCTTCTATGTGAGTCTTTGTAGAACTGGAAGTGATCCTGCACTGTGCCAGTGCAGCGATCCCAGCACACCAAACCGTGTCTGGTTCACGTTTGGGGCCAGTCCTGATGTATAATTCATACACGACATTTTATTAACTGGCAAATTTCCCCCTGAACCCGCCCCCACAAATTCTCTAGACTGTAAGGAAGGAATTTGTTGTGCGGTGGCCTCTTCCCCCTCTCCTTGCCCATTTTTTTATGACTGAGGAAACCCTTTTATTGTATGCGAAATAAAAGCTTGATGTGGTCTGCCATTTTTTAATTTACCGTGGTATTAAATATAAAATGTATCCACTTACAGAAGGTGGTTCATGGCTTGTGGTCTGGGGTTGATCCAGTGCCTGTTGTGACTGGTTGTAGGGGGACAGGGAGACGGTGAAACTTCCCCAAGCTCTGAGCAGAAATCAGTGGGGCGAAGGCATGAGAGCCCTTACTCATCCTCTCTTGCAGAGTTTTTCTCCTCTACAAATTTTTTGTGTTGTGCAATGGCTGCCTCGTAGGATTAATGTCATTCCCCTGGGCTGAGGGTGACAAAGTGACCCTGAGTACCAGCAAGAAGTGAAACCACCAGATCAAATTCTGCTTTTCCAGTGGAATAAAGTGCAAAAACCCAGATCAGCTGCAGCTCTGGGTGGTAAGAAGATGCCATGGAGGACTGCAAGGACTGGCCTGCAAGGACTGCAAGGACTGCACAACTGGCCTGTTTTGCTTCCTCTGAGGAAGGAAGGCTACGCGAGCAGCTGGGATGCTCGTGTGGGGTTTGGGAAGGCACAGCCTCATTTTGAGGCAGTTCTGTTGTGCCTCCTTGTCTTGGTTTCGCATTTGCTAAATGTCGTGGGCTTGTGGTATAGTACTAACAAAAATCGGATGAAGAGGTCTGGGCAGCCTGAGTGCTGATGGCTCTGTCTCCATAAAGTGCTATAAATAATATTTGGGGCTTTGAATACAAAGATCTCTGACTCCAGAAGGCAGACTAAAAGACATGAAAGCATCTGAAGTACAAAATATTAGGGCCTTTGCTTTTGAATGATCTTCCTTTATACTGTTCCATTGTCGTGAAACCCCTTTATGATCATGGGTAGACAATGTTAGAGATGGCGAAACTGCCTTTTCTGGGAAAAGGAAGTTTTAATGAAGATGGATTGGGGTTGTTTCAGCTACTGTTATTGCTGGATTCCAATTTTCTTTCTGGAAGGAGAAAGCAAAACCCAGTCCCAAAGACAAGCACACATGAAAAGGAAGGAGAAAAGAAGAGCAAAGCCAGAAAACAGCTTCTGGAGCTGAGTCACGGAGAGGTCTCTGTGATGGAGAGGGGCAACCCCCAGCCTTGGCAGTGCCAGGTGAGCTCCCCATGAGCAAGCTACTCAAGGAATTGCTTTTTGTTGCTTTTTTGATTATAGGCACACAGAAAAACAGCTACATAAGGAAATAGAAATAGTAACGTAATCTTGGCTGGCTGGATCAGATTTTTTTTTTTTTAATATATAACATGCTAGAGAGAGAGAGAGAAGAATTAAATTACAGAAGGAACGGGAGACATGGGAGAGAAAAGGAGATAAGGAATGGTAATCAGGGCAGCCCATGGCATGTGCCCAGAGCTGATGGAGAAGGAAATATCATCTGGTCCTTTCCAGGGTGGGACTGGTCAGCTCTCAGGATGGGAGTGCTGAAGCAGTGGCATCTCAGGAGAAAACATCAGGAAGCTGTAGCACTTACTCAGGACAGACTGTGGGGTTATCACATCACTCTGGATTAATGGGTTTTGTAAAGGGAGAAGTAAGCAAATCAGATTCTTTACATTGTTCATCGTGTAATCTTGATTACATTGATTTTCATCCAGCACTGAAAATGATTATTTATTACCAGATAAGATACTTACACTCTGAAGCTTATATTACAAAATTACTCTGTGTAACTAGTCCACAATCATGATTTTCAGTAAGTTCTTATGTATGGACAATCTTCAAAACAGATATTCTGGCAAAGCCATTAATAATTAAGTATCAAACAAAAGAACACAAGTGTCATATGTTTAGCACTAAACCATTGCTTTGTTAGTTAAAAATGTGTTTCAGGCAGCACAGGCAGTCTCTACTCTCTGCCCAGAGAAAGTGCTCCAAAACTTTCACCAAGACATTGAGATAAATGGTGAGTGCTGAGGCCATCTTCTCTTTGCTGGAACACTTTGAAGCAACAATCAGGTAAAGAAGATCAAGAGTTGATGGGAAATAATTAGAAGCTGTTAAGATGGCTGTTACCTGTGTCCATGGATGCTCTGCTGTTCATGTCATTTCACTTTGGAAGGTTAGACTCACCAAAATAATTGCAAACCAATCTCGGGGGCAATTATTGTTGTAACAAAATATCAGGCCTGTAATTTTCTTCATGAAGGCAAAGGAAAAAAACACCATTTTGACTTTTTTTGCTGGTAACAGCATTTAATGGCACACAGGCAGTTTTTGAGGCAGTTTCTTCCTCCCTCTCCAGTCTTTCCCCACTCGGTTTCACAGACCTTGAGGTCTCCAGGACTTATCCTTAGCTGGTTGAGGTCCATGGCAGGAGCCAGCCCACACCCATAATTGTTCTCGTCGTGGACATAAGTGTGCCCCTTGCTCACCTAGGTGAGATGGTCCAAATGCTCACTTAAATGAAGGCTTAAATGTTTGTCATCCATGTTCTCTGTTCATGCTGCTGGAATTTAGCCCACCCATGGCTTGGGCTCCTTCATGTGGGAGGAGATGCTGGTGCTGTCAGTGCCCACCAGCTCATGGACGAGCCCACCCCAGGCTGTGAAATGGCATCACAAATTGCTCTGTTCAGCAGTGGCTGGTGGAGGCGGGGCTGAGACAGAGGGTTTGAGGTGCCCTTGTGCCCCCTCCTTGAGCCCCCAGCCACCCCATCCTGAGGGTCTTCTTTGGGGACAGCCCTTGTTTGGGGATGGAGGTGATGTGGATGAGCTCAGGTAATGGAAACAACAGCTCTGTCCGTGTAACTATTGTTGTATCCTGTTACCCACATCACAGGGAAAGTTTTCAAAGCTGAGCATACCTTGTGCATGTACAGGAGCTGTTTCTAAAACATAAATAGTGATTAACTCAGTGATTAACTGAGGCTTTTCCTTTTTTTGTTGTTGTTGCTCAAAGACAGTTCTTATTATGTACTCAATGTTTTTCAAATTAAACCATTATTTATCCAGAGGTAGCCAAAAATGTAGCCGAAAAACCACCTCTGATTATTTTTGACCTCTCTAAGGCTAATAATCTGCTAAAACGTCTTTAAACCATCTTAAAGAAAACAGAAACACCACTGCTGACAACTCACATACCTACTTTTTAATGCAGTGTTATTTTAAATGGCTGCGTTTATAAACCTCTAAAGACTGAGGTTTGTAATAGAAATGCTGACAGATCCTTAACACTCCATCCCATAATAACAAAGTTTTGAGAAAGAATGGGAATGTGGACACCACTGTCCCTGTTATGGAGCTGGGAATTTCTTCCTCTTTTATTGATTTAACTCATGTGGCCAGAAAACTGTTTTTCCTGTGGATTCGGGGTGAGGGCTGATTTGAGATGGCAGGACCCAGATGTTGTTATGGGGTGGCTGAGAAGCTCAGATGTGCCTCCACCATGGACTGGCCCCACCAGAATTTTCCCTTCTCAATCCCTATTGAAAAAAGCCTCCCAGGAATAAGTCTCAGTGATGGGCGGGTGGTTTGAGGGGCTCTGAACAAAATGGACCACACTTCTAGCTTGCACGTCAACCTCCACAGTCTTCTGCCTGTAGCCTGGCACAGGGAGTTTAGGGAAATGTATTAATCACACAAGACTGTAGCATTTCTCAGGAACATGTGCTTTTCAGACTCGCTGCCCACAGAAGAAGCTCCTTATACGCATCCGGGTGGATATCTTTATCCTGCTCTCTGGCCTGTAAAACTCCCTGAAGGGGAAGAAATGCTAAATGAGATTTATGTCCTCAGAAAGCAATGTGATAATTTGTGCTGTGCAGTGGAGAGGGGATGCTACCATATCATCATTAAATTAAGATGTGCAGGCCAGATGTGAAATCTTGATAAGGAGCTTTATAGGGCAATGTGGCTCAGCTTGTGATTGGCTTTACCAACAGAGCAAGGAGAGCTGCAGGCAGCACAAAATGTCTCCATGTCCTCAGGTCATTATCTGGCTCTGAACGTGAGCTTATTTGATCTCTGCACCCTGTGATCTCACCCCTGGTCACCCAGGTCTCCCATAAAGAGCACCCAAGTACTGTGGAAAGTCCAGGCTTCTTAGAGACACAGATGGTGTGGTTTTGTCCATCCCACCACTGTCAGGCTCTGTTTCCAAGGGTGTTCCTTGGGAAAGAGGGCTTTTTGAATATTATTTTTCTTTCATTTTGTTTTTAAATCTAGCGATCTGCTTCTGTCTCTTTTTTCCTCAACTGAACTGGTAGATGTACACTGAATTTTTGTTGGCTTTATTGTTGTACTTTCAGTGTCATAAAATATAAAGGCAGTGGCTCAGGGAATGCAGGCGGGTACCTACACAGCTTTTGTCCAGGCTCCCTGGATATTTCCATGGAAGTCTGAGTTTTGATGAACAATGTGTGGCCCAGATCAGATCAGACCAGACTAAGTGAAACTGTTTTATGCCACTGAAGATCACAGCCTCAGCTTTCTCCCCATGTTTTCCCATTAAAATGAAGCAGTCCTGAAAG
This sequence comes from Climacteris rufus, assembly GCA_013398175.1. Lineage (NCBI taxonomy): Eukaryota > Metazoa > Chordata > Aves > Passeriformes > Climacteridae > Climacteris > Climacteris rufus. The sequence continues at coordinate 363,930 of VZRZ01008463.1, read as the reverse complement.
CTGCAAAGAAGCCCTTGGGTTTGTTTGTTTTGGGCTTTAGAAAGAAGGGAGTGGCAAAAGATAATGAATTAACTGGCCCCGAAAAAATGAGGGAGAAAAGAGAGATGGGAAGAGTTCATTCAATATTAACTTGTGTCATTCTCCTACCTGCAAGGAAAGCATCCTCAGACCTGCTTATGGAAAACACAACATTAGGCTGAATCAGGAGCACATCTAAGCATCACCAGTGTTTAAATGCCAGTTTTTCCTTTACGATAAGCCTTTAAGCACTGAAGAGCAGGGGACTGCTTTTAGCTTTTTTTCCTGTAAATAGTGTTAGTATCTCGATTGCTGGTGTGGGATGCCAAGCTATAATATTAAGGATCTTGTTTATAATTTTGCAAAGATTTCAGCAGCAGGGCTGTATTTTTGACTATGTCTCTGTCTTGGCTTGCCACAGTCAAACAGCTGGGATCACTGTATGTGTGTGTGGTCAAATTTACTGTGAACCGATTAGGATATTAAACAAAATGAAATAAACATGTAAATCTCAAAAACCATCTTGGAGTTGAGGTTTACTTCTATGGAAAGAATACAGATGGAAAAAGTAACATAAAATTAAAGACATTCCTAATGGCAGGCTTTTTTTTTTTTTTCCTCTGTTGCTGCTATTTTATTTTCAAGGAAAATAAATAGAAGGAAAATAATTTCAAGGAAAATAATAGAAATTACACTTCTTATAGAAAAGGTCCTGCATCTCTAAGAAAAACACTGTGGAGTAGAAAAGCTTGGTTTAAATAATTATATTGCTGTATGTATTTGTGTACTCTTCTATGTGATTGAACATATTTATGCAGGAAAAGAAAGAGAAGGAAGCTTTTACTGATTTGGTTTTTTTTCATCTTTTTTGGTACCAAAAGTCATCAGCTACGGTCTTGGCTGGCCAAAAGCGATTTCAGCAGACTGACAGGGATCTGATATGATCTAATCTAATCGATCTATGGATGAGAAAAGCTTTTCTTTTCATGCCAGTTTGTTTGCTTAGCAAAAATGTGACTCCAAGAATGGCAGGGACCACCAGGAATAAAGGAAATATCCTTGAAAGTCAAGTCCAGTTTTCTTTTGCTTTTTTGGGTGGCCTGTTAATGATTCAGGTTTAATGAAGGGATTGGATTTTTAGTAGGACAGCTTAATCAGAGCATTAATTATTTGTGACTCCTGGTGTTCCATAGAGGACAGATCTTCTGCCTGGCAAAAATTTCAAACTCAGTGTCTGACTTTATTCTCTTTCTGGAAAAGAAATACTCAACTTTCAAATTTACCACTAAAGGAGGTTTCTAAATCCGTTTTGATCCTGGTTGTCACTTTTTAGCTCAAACTTTTATTTTTTAGAAAAGGAATTTAAAATGTGTTTTTGTTTTCATTTCTGTTTTTAAGTCATTTGGTGTTATGCATATTATCTAATGAGTAGATATATTTAAAAAAGACAAGGAGAGTTTCTCCCAAAAGAAAAGCAAAGCATTTTATTAAAAAATGCTGACATTAAGCTTTTTCATTTTCTGATAACTTTTACTGTTTTGGTTACTCCAAGATAAAATTCCAGCTAGTTTGGAAGCAGGCAGGTACTCTCCTCCTTGCAGTTCCTATATCCATGGAATAAGATTTTCTGGAAATTGGTAAAGAGTGAAACTTTTTTCTTTGGTAGCATCTTTTTCTCTGCTATGCACCTCAGGGATTTCAAAATTCTTCCAAGATGTGGCTTTTCAAAGCTAGCCAGTGCTTTCTCTTCTGTCCCCACAGTTTTCTGGGTTGTAGATTTTCCCAGGAATTTTTTTTTACAAATTTCTGCATCAGCTCTTCTCCCTACTTTTCTGCCAGATCTCGTGCTTCCATCAGTGCTGTATGAAATCCTGTTGTATTTTTTGTGAAATATGTTTCTTGGTGTTCCTTTGGCCTAGAAATGTCAATGATGGGTTCAGAAGACAATTTTGGGTCTAGTCTATGGCTTTTTTCCTTTCATCTTCATGGAAATTGCTCCTTGTTGCCACCCAATAAAAGGAGGGACATCTTTAGTAGTAGGAAGTTATGATGGAATTAAAAAAGACTAACCTATTTCTGTCATATACGGAATAACACATTCCAACTTCTTAGATTTTTTTAATTTTTTTTTTAGGATAAAAATAGAAAATATTAAATTTCTACATTTTAAACCTATTGTTAATGTTGGATCATAGCATGCTTCTAAGAGAAGCACAGAAAATAGATATTAAATTTCATCTTACTGAATATGGGCTTGTTTATATGCATTTCTTTTAGCAGATCCTTTGAAGGGAATCTACAGATCTCCAGCTTCTACTCTGACTCCCTTATTTTCTTGCTGTGTTCCATGTTATGGGTTTGGTCAAAAGGTCAGTGATGCTGACAAATACATGCTACTAAATAACTTGCCTTGGATTTGCATTTTCTGATGAATGAAAATGTGCAGCCTACGTTTTACTGCAATTTTGACACAGATTTTTAAGATGAAGACTTAAGAAAATGAGCAGAAGATAAAATTTCTCTTGCTATTTTAGTCTGATGGAAAATAGCCTGGCGTGTCAAGTATGTGAGTGAATTCTCTTTGAGTTATCTTGGACCTCATACCCAGCCTTTGGTGGTTCTTTTGCCTTTCTCATTTTCTTTAAAAAAATATTTTAACACCTGACATTTCTGTTGCTTAGCCACTGAGACAGGGGTAACATTTGAACTTTTGATATGCTAGCTGGAGGGAATTCCTAAAATTTCTTCAGTCTTTGAATCTTTTCATTGCTACTGTCTGTCCATCACAAAAAGATTTTAAATCTGAGCTATAGCAGTCAGAATCCAGGAAAAGGAAAGAAGTCAATGACTGAACACTGGACTTGAAGCAAACCAATGTCTTAATAGGTCTAAATCCCATTTTCCCTCTGGTATTGATCCAGCTTCTTTTCCATAATGTCCCTTTTGCCCATGCTTTTCCAAGAAGAATATTTTGAATATGAATATTTACATGTGTATGCAGTCTTTAGTAACACTTGAAAATGAAAAATTCAGACTGACATAATAGAACGAAAGGACAACATATTTTTTTCTGGAGAAAATTAGCTCCCCCTTTCTTCAGCCGCGTATATGAGTTTTGCGATCTTGTGACAATTTGGGAGCTATTTAAAACAGTCTCATTCAGTTATTTGGCTTTTTTTTCTTTCCTTCTTTTTCCTAATGTCTGTGCTGCTTTGTTCTCCGAGAACCAATTGCAATGCAGTGTCTTTTTCCGGAAAAATCAAACACAGGCTTTAATGGGAAAAAGTGATAAAACATATTTTAACAACCGAGGGAATCTCTTGGGGAACCTGATCTCCTGACGTTTCTGGGTCAAACTGATCTGAATACACTTGTGTAAGTATCCATCCATCTCTCCAAGGGGTTGCATCCCCCAGGGGCAGCCTCAAGGAGCATAGCATGTCCTCTGCAAGCCATTTTTGCTAGAACCTGAAGCTCATCGGTGCTAGTTTAGGATTTTGTTACAAATTCCAGTGCAGGTGCACGGGTCAGCAGATGCTGACAAATAGATTAACTGTTCTTCACTCAATGTTAGATTTTGTCAAGGGAATGCAACAAGCAGAGCTCCAATGCCTGTGTGTGGACTTGGGGTATGACATGAAGAACAAGGCTATTATGTCTAAAATCGAGTTTCATATTTAGCTTGTTGGAAGCTTACATTTATGCTGACATCCCAGGTGCTTCAGGGCCATATAAAAAAAAAGAGGGGGTTTCTTCCTCAGGGGCTGGGTTTGTGATCTGTGAATGCCCCCGTTTTGTGCTGTTCTGTCATGGGTTCCTGTTCCTCACTTACCAGGTCTGTTATAGGAAAGAGATTTAAAAATAAGATTTTTGAAATCATAAACATCAAATTTCTTATTTTATGTAATAAACCAAGTGCTGTTTTCATTCTGATTATGTTGATTAACCAGAAATGGTTAAAATGAAAAGGTATTCTCCATCACATTTTCAATATCTAGTGGACCAACCACTGGACTAGTGGAAATTAAATACATGAAGGCTTTCCAATGAAATATATTAGATATTGCATAATAATAATTTAATGTAGACATGTGTCAATCATTTAGATCTTCTGTCCTCCCATCTTCCACATTTGTGTTCCTGCAGATGGTAATCCTGTGATAAAAAACAGATCTAAATACACATAAACAAATATGTCCTCATCCTTAGAGAGATCAGGCTGTCTCCAGTCTCATGGAGTTCTCTTTCCTCTTTCTCTCTCCAACCATCCATTCAGATAGATGGGTGTATAGAACTTAAAATAAATTTATTGTTCTGCAGGAATTACTGAGAATTGTGGAAAACACTCTCCCTGTAATAAGACTTTTTTGTTATAGGCATATGAAAATATATGTCAGGTTATTTTAGGGAAAGGCAAATTGGATCAGCCAACATGGAGAATACAAACTCCTACTTCTGCAAATCAAGAATCACTCTTGTGTAGTGTTGGTCAGATCCAGGATAGATTTGGTCCTCATGTATTAAAAATTTTTATTAAAAAGAACAGTGTCAGATAATAACAGTAACAGAAGTAAGACCACATCTCCACTTTCCCAGTTCCCTTCTAACACATTTAATCCAGGAGGGTGCCATGCCATTTTCTCATGCAGCACAGAAGCCAGGCAGATCCATAGCAGAGGAAAAGGCAAGCTGACAATATCTGCTTTGCTGTTGTACTCTGTACCTTGTGACCCTGCCACGGACCAGACTCCCGCGGCCTCCATTGTCTCCTGCCCTGCTCCCCATTGTTCCCTCGCAACCGGAGATGGTGCACACAGCATGGGTTGATACTGTTCACTGCATGACATAATTTAGGTCAATCAGCATCAGTTACACCATCTGGAAAGGGAATGGCTTCTTAATGCTTCATCACTGGGGGTCTCAGTTCCCTGCATACAGTGGTCTTCCTCCAGTGAGGTACAAGGCTGGTAGCAAACATCCAGCAGGGAACTGGTAGTTGTTCTTCAGGGTTGGTTTTCTACTCCTAGAAGTCCCCATAAGCCATTTTTCTCATCAATGACCATCCTCTTTTTCTAGACTTCATGTTTTCATTATGCTCCCCCTACCCTTACTATCTAAGAATAAACCTGTCTTTCCCCTCCCACACTCCCCTTGCAGAATTTATTTGACAGCCCTTGTGTCACTTAATTTTGTTAGTAAATTGGGATGGAAAGTTTATAAGACAGCAATAAAAGCAAGGAGATTATTACTTTCAGCCAGAACAGGACTTTAAGTGATTTAACTGAGGAGGGATCCAGGCCCTGGCTCATGCATGTTATGCAGATGCTAAAATCATTACTACCGTGTAAAAATATATCTAAAAGTTTCCACTTTTGCATTTCCTCGCTGCAGTGGACTGTGGGCTGTGATGCCATTTTCCACTGATTTGAAAGCCCAGCAGCTGTTTCATCTCGCCCCCCACTCCCTCCTTAGACCTTTCCACAGCTTTTTCTGCTGACGTTGTGCTGTGCTGGGTGTCTGCAGGAGGCCGGGCTGGACTTTCCTCTCCAGCTTTGTCAGCAATTCATCGTCCTGCTGAGGGATGAGTTATCCAAAGTGAGATTAGTCCTGCTCATCTCTGCTTTCCTCTTGCTGTCTTCATGGTGGTTTCTTAGCAGCATTGCTGAACCAACAGGCTGAATTAAGGAGAGCTGTGCAGTGCAGGCAGTGGTACCATCACTATTTATGGCTCTCATGGTGTGAACATGGCACGTGGAGAGGAGAGGGTTTCTCTGCCAGCCAGAGCAGGCAGAGCTGAGGGACCTGTGGGACTAATGAAGCCTTGAACTGGTTGGAAAATGAAGAAGCTTTGCAGATAAGTATTTGCTTAGGGTTGCTTTGGTTATTTTTGGGATGGGAGTACTGAAAAACCTGCTTTTTCTCCCTTGATTTTCCCTTCATTCAGTCTCTTTATTTCTAAAAACCATATGAGACAGGAGACAAAAAGCATCCTTAGTCCTCTTCCTTCCTCTGCCTTTTTTTTTTCCTTCTCCTTGAAAAAGTAAACAGAGAAAAGAAAAAAAAGAGGAGTGAAGGGGGCATTCAGAGAATAAAAAACTGGAATGAGAAATTCAAGCAGCTTAGTAGTAATTGCTGGAACAGTAACATTAAACTGTGTCTCTGTAGTGTCCTTCAGTTCTGGTCTCATAATTCTGGGTAGGAAACAAAAGGTGTAACTGCAGCCAATGGATTTTCTTTCTATAGCTAAGATCACTGTAAGCAAGCTCAGTTTTTCAATAACATGGCTCCTGTTTTACCTATAAAGTCCCTATATATGCTGTTGGCCTTGTAAGATGCTTAGATCTAGAGCAAGCCAGTGGTGCCCCTGAGGAACCAAAATGTGTTTTGAATTGGAAAGGATGACAGTACTTTCAAAACCTTTTATATATATAAAAAAAAGAAGGCAGTATTGCTTGGAGTAAGTTCCTTGACTTGGAAAAGTCTTATTTTGTAGCTCTCTGATGAATCCTCCTACCACAGCCAGTCAAAATCTCTGGTAAAAAAAACCCAGATACATACAGTTTATCTCTGTAAAGACAGAATTGATGCCTGGAAAGAAATTCTTCTACTGCGATTTTAAAGATGCTTTTAATTACCTGGGCAAACATCCATTCAGAAGTAGCTGGTTTATCACTCAGCAGTCTCACTGAAGGAAGTGCTGTCACACATTTGCAAAGTTTCTGGTGAAACATCCTGCTAATCACAGATTTGTGCTTTGTGCACATGCATGAGTTGCAGGGATACTCTTCTACGAATACATGCAGAAAAGCAAGAGTAACGTATTGTTACACACATTTGTGGCACATGTATGATACACCTCTTTGCCACACCTACCGTAGTACTTTAGGAGTTACTAAAATCAGATCAACTTTTATTTTTCATTTACCAACCCTGTATTTCATTGAACAGAAGCTTTCTGTTAAACTGAAACAGATGATGTTTTAAACTAATACTAATTGATTCCATTCCTGGAGTTCACAGTGGTAGCAAGTAAAATAGCTCCCTGACCCTGTCGGTGAATTCAGATCTCAGACTGTGCAGCACATTTTGACTTTTACTTTTGCTTTTCCTTTTGCAATGTCCACAGACCCCTGTGTTGGCTCTCAGCATCACTCCCCAAAACACCATGCTGCTTCAGGAGCGGGTTGTACTGGGATGCATGAGATGTAGGCAGGTTCCCAGCCCCACTGGGGAGACCCTGGGGGAGTTACTTCATCATTGCTGGAGTTCCCCCTTGGTGTAGTAAGGATAAATATGTGCTGCCTCATACAAAGGTAGGATGAAATCCACCAGTGATTTTGAGGAGCTTTGTTACAGTGAGGCTTGTATAAGAGTCACCTCATATATCTCATTAATAACTGAGGCTCACTGTTCCACAAGGAAAGGAATCAGGTGCTATTTCTTCTTTTCTTTGCTGCTGGTAACATAAACTATAGTCCACAGTTCAAAAAATACCACCTAAGCCCTCTCAAAAATAAAAATATTTGGGATACTTGCCTAGGTCTGCAGAAAGGACCTCTAATTCTCTCAGCCAACCATGTGATAAAAATGCGAACACTAATGCTGGGAACAAAATCACCCTGTATTGTTAAGGTAGGGACGTTGAATGTCTCATGCTGAGAGCAAGGGCTTTGCACTCTCTAACAGATCTGTACTTACAGTCTTTAAATCAGCATCTCTCCAAAAGTCCTAGTGCTGGCATTGGGTTGGGCAGTCTTCCCCTGACCCCTCGTTCCCAGCCTGGCTGGGGACTAACAGGACAGGAGCAGCACAATCACTCAGCAGTGCATTTAGGATGTTGCTGGGACAGCCTGTATTGAACATCTTCTCTTTTAGGAGAAGTTAGTCATGATCTGGGACAACAGGAGATAATAGACAACTTCTCACTGCAGAAGCTCATGGTTTACTCGTTTTCTGTCTGCCTGCCCATGCAGCCCTGAATCTTTGCATTTACATCCAAACCCTTAGTAATGTCTGCCTTCTATTGCAAGGCAATGCTCTTTATTGCAAGGCAATGCTCTTTAAGCTGTCGGCATGTCCAGCTCTTCAGGCAGGGTTCTTTAATGGAAATGCTGACAGCTTACTAGGAGTTCTGATGTCAAAACGTGGGGCTCTGGAATTGTGCTGGGTATTTTAACTATGGAAATGGAAATAGTTAAATACTGGAATAATCACCATTGGTTCTGTGTCACAAATACAATTAAGATCTTAGCCAAGGACATCTCTTTGAAAAGCTTTGATTTTATTACTGTTACAAATGAATCCCCCAATTATTCTTTGCTCCAAAAAGGGGCAAAACCATTTTTCCTTTGTGTCTCCACTTCCACACACACTTTTTAACTCACAACCTCTGGATCTACTGGAATTGATTTGTATAGCAAACATTGAAAGTTTCAATTAGAAATATTTGATGAAAGAAGCAATAAGCCTGTCCTCTATTTAACAAAGGTTTGAAAGAGGTGTGAAAATGTGGGTTCCACAACAGGAGCATCCTTTGTTGCAAGTGTATGTCTAGACTGAGGTCCTCTACTTGAGGAGCAGAGGCAAGAAGTCACATTGCCTCTTCAAAGTACAAAGTGGCTCATCTTTGGCAGTGAAGGATTTGTGTTTTGTTCATTAAAGAAACCAAGTACATTTTCCCAGGGAAATGACTGGATTCTGCTGACCAAGGGGCTGACTTTACCAAGGGACTGAATTGGATATTCCATCCCTGTAGGTTTGCGGGAGTGGGATACTGCTGGGCAAGGCTTGGAGGAAAGCACCATGGGGATGAGGCAAGGAAACATTATGACATGCTGTCACAGCACAAAGTGGCTTGTTTTTGTGCTGCCCAGCACCAGCCCCATCACACAGAGACCCCCACCCCTTGGCTGCTCCCACCACAGAGAAGGGGAAGAGCCTTTCTGTAGGGTAATGAGGGAGCTTGGGTGATTACAGCCCTGCCAGCTGTGTCCACAGCTGGGTGACACAAATCCCATTGAAAGTGTCTTAATTATATTATAAACTTACAGGCAATTATCTTCTCCATTTGACACACAGAGATTTCATTGACAAGCCATTACCATTTTTTTATGCTCCCTTGGTGTTTGCTTTTGTTTTCTTTCCAGGATGGGGCCTGGATCAGGCCCTTTAGTATTAAATATGTCTGGCTAGAAAGTCCTCAAATAGATCACAACAATCTTGATCAGTGGAAAGTTTTTGACATGGAGCTGGATTTTACAGTGTGCATGTGTGCCTGAAGTGTTTCTTCTAAAATGTTCAAATAGAGAGTTCATTTCACTTTAAGATCATAAAAAATGGAGTTATTTAATAGGGCCCTTGGTTGGGTAATTACGAAGCAAAGGAAAAGCAGACAATCCACCCAGGGGGTGTGTGTGTTTTTTCTTCAGTGGTGTTAAATACTATTTGGATTATTCACTGAATAAACATTAAATAATGTAATTTGGAAACCAGGTCCCATTAGGGATTTAAATGTGTAGTCTGTCACTGGTAAAGGATTAAGATATTAGTGTATTAATGTAATATCAAAAGCTGTGGATTCCTTCTGTGTTGCTTAAGTGCTTTCTGATCAAACATGTCTGAATAGTTTGTTGGGTTTTTTTTTTAATTGCTTGTTTTACACTGCAATGAAAGTGAGGATGGATATAGCACAGTCTTTGAGTTTGCCTGCTTAGCCTGAAACTCTTCCAAGAAAGAACCTGTAAATCTAATCTACCATAGTCTGAGATTAGAGAAACTTGCAGACCCAAACCTTCATATTTGTTTGCAAAGAGCCCGTCACGCTTTGGCATTGTAAAAACTCCCTTTCACTGCATCTCTCCCCCCTTACTCTTGCTCCTTCCCCAGTGCCACATAAATAATGCTTTATGCTTTGGGCATTTCTGCTACTTTTCATCTTAGAGGTTTCTTGGGACAAGGTGTTTCTACAAGCCACGAACAACAGTGAGTAGATATGGCTTTTCAGAGATCCAGGAGCTTTTGAGTCTGACTCAACCCTATATCAAGGCCAAGACTGGAAGGGAAGTTGAGAGGCCCTGGATGACCCTTCAGAGTTTCAGGAACTTTTCCATCTACAGCCCCTTTTGGAAATGGGTCTTGTATGAGTTCTATGTGTGAGGCTATTTCTATCCCTGTGCAGAAGCATTCTACAGGTTAACTGTGTTTATGCTGTTAGAGGTGGAAAATACAGCTTGTTTTTGCAAAAAGCCCTAACATTTACACCCTGGAGGATTTGCAGATGTTGATTTCCATTGAGCAGCAATTCCTAGGTGTCTACAACAGCACCACCAGAAGCTAAAATGAGCTCCTGAGTTTAAAAGTGCTTTCTTCTATTGTGTGTTTATGAAGTTCACCTGAGATGGCCATTGGTGTCACTAGGAAAGCCTCAACATAATTTACTTTGGTGGCAAGTCCAGAGACAGGAGCATATCAAGCCTTTGTTAAGCAATCCCTTAATGATTTGAGAACTTTGGATTCCTTTTCAAGTGACAGACACTTTGCTGCTGAAGGAGGTTGAAAGTGCAGGTTTGGCAAGTTGGATTGGCTTTCATCCACTCAGGATCCAGGCTGAAGAGTGTATTACCAGGGCAAATATGAAAAAATAAAATTGCTTTTGTTCTGAGCTGTGGACATCCTATTGGCTCCTGAAGAAACACAAGGCTTAAAATAAAGTGTATGTGTTTGTTTAAGCTGTGTCAGTGGTGAATCTAAATCAACAGCTCATCCAAGTAAAAAAATATGTGCTCCAAACCTGTAGACAATCAAGCATTTTATTTTTGATAACCAGTCACTGTTTATTGTAGTATACAGTAATGTTTTAAAAAGAACAAGAGCGTTCCTGCACACTGGGTCAATTCCAAGTACTGCATTTCAGCAAATGAAGCAGGAGCTCAAGTTGATGAAATTTGCAAACAAATCCCCATGGAACCCCGTCCATTAAAAATTAGCACTAAATTAGATATTACAAACAGTACTGGAAAATGGTCTCTGTAGCTATTGTCTTGAAAGTCCTTGGTGTAATAAAAATTTCCCATTTTCTGTAAACGAGGGGAAAAAACCAGAGTTGCTGGAAAACACTTCAGTTCACCTAATTGGAAAATATAATTCAAATATTCATAATGATTCCTCTTAAAAATGGACAAAAAGAACATTCTTGAATATTATTTTGGAAGCAAGTCAAAATATGCACTTGTCGTTACTATGGCAATAAGCAACAAGCAGAGAAAACCCCCCAACAAAAGCAAAAACCCCCTCAGGTTTGAAAGGAACTTGCCATGTATGATTATTTTTATGATCACAAGCCCCTTGCAGCAACCAATTTGCTGAGTATAAGTGATCTAATTGAGGGCAATCGTTGTCAGAGAGACCAAAAATATACTAGGCCTCCATTTTCATATTAAAATGCCATGCCTTGGTTTAACATTTCCAAGTGGTTATTTTAGTCCTTTTTTAAAAAAACAAAAGCCTGTTGAGGATAGGGTAACTCTGTTGACCAGTATATTATTGAACTTGTTTATGTCTGGGAAATGGGACCACCTGATCTCAATAGAGTTTTTCTTTTTTTTTTTCTCCCCCACTCTTTCCCCATCCCCCTTAACCCCCCTTCCCACCTCCCACCCCCTCCA
>VZRZ01008463.1:324699-352207 GCA_013398175.1 Climacteris rufus | reverse complement strand
CCCCCCGCTCCAATTGCTTGAAACATTTCACAATTAAAGCAGAAGAGGCTTGTTCTGTGGTTCTCACCTTTTGTCCTGAATAGCCTGGAAACAGAGGGACACTTTCCCCGTTGAAGTCTGGTGTAATTTCCCCTTGAATGGGCTCTCATGATAAGAACAGGGGTCACTGGATGGGATGGTATGCAATAAAGCTTGTGATTGCATGGTTCTTCATCATCACAAAACAGCCCCACACTCTGCTTTATGATAGCACAATTGGTGCACACAATGGCTTGGGTAGAAAGCTAGAGAAACAGAGAGACGGGTATAGATACTGAGATGGAGATATCAGTCAAGCGATTGTCCCTCTTGGTGTGTTTCAAGTGCTGAAGTGTACAAGTGGCTGAGAACAGGGTCCCCAAACATTACGCTGAAAAGCAGTGAATGAATAAAAAGGGATGGCAGGAGTGGATGAATCTTGCCTATAGAATGCACCTTTGTGGTCAAATGTATAAGATAATATATAGCAGCTGTGTTATAAGCCAGCAAAGGGAATTGAACTTACAAAGCACAGGCTTTCAATAGCTTCCCTTGTGGGAACACCAAAAGTTTAAGAGGTGGAGGAGGGCTTATTGCTGACTAACGCCCACACTTAATAAGAGTTGCCTTGCATGCCGTGGAACCTATCCTTTGGGCCAGCTCCTAAAGTCCTTATTTACTGCCCCTAAGTGAGAGCTTTGATTGAGTAAAGGCTGAGTAAAACCTGGATAAAGACTCAGGAATTGGCTCTGCATGAAGTTGGTTGCCACGAGCCAGCATTTAGAGCGTCCAGTTCTGGAAGGGCTTGCAGTTCCCATGGACTTAATCGGGAGCTGCAAGGGCTTAGTGTTAGAGGAGGTTTTAACAAATAGTGGAATTTTTTAACGATAATACCAAAACCAAGAAACATTTGCTCCTGCTTCTTCTTTCCAAAATTTTTATTAAAAGCAAACCCAAGCATCATAAAGCAGGCCCTCAGTTTTTCAGGAGAAATCTCTCTTTTCCTTCTTCTCCCCTCAGTTCCATAAATCAGTGAGAAATACTTTTTTATGAGCTCAGTCAGTACTGTATGCATCTTGGCCCCACTAACAGTTAGAAATTGCCTTCTAGTGATGCAGGATAAAAATCATACACCATTTTTGTTTTTCAAATCTCCATTCTAGCCTTTCTGTAAATCTTCTGTGGGTGGTGAGGGTGGGAGTAAGGTCAAGAGAAGTGTCTCTTTAGAAGAGGAGTTACAAAACTGCTGAAGAGAGCTAAAATACTCCATCTTTGAGTCAAATAGTGGGATGTTTATAAAGGACAAGCTGCTTTTCAACATAAACAATATGGGAGAAAAATAGTAATGGAGCATACTGCTTTCACACCATGGTCACGGACAGAAAGAGCTTTTAAAGTAATATGGACTACTGAGCATATTTGATTGCAATAGATTTCTACAAAGATAGCTGAAACTCTTTAGTTTCAGAAGTGAGCTGATAGAAAGGGTTTTTCCTGGACTAATCTCAAGACCAGAGACAAGGTCTTACACATAAGAACAGAATGACAAAATTGTAACATCCTCCTAATAGCTGTACATAAAAAGAAATTGCAAGTGTTTAAAGGTGTCTCCTTTGTGTGAAATTTTGTCATGTACTAGTAAAGATTTTCTGTGTTCAGTGATCCTCCAATATCTGGTTCAAACTCCCAATTTGACTTACAGCACGTTAGTATCTGTACCTCTTCTACATATCTGCAAATGGATACAGATGTTACTACATTTTTCCTAGAGTAGTTCCTAGTCCACTTTTCTGGCCTTTAGGATAAAATGTCTTGCCAGGTATATGAATTATTTGCTACAGTTTTGTTATTATCATTTTTGATTGAAAGTTTCATGGATGCACAGAAATTGTTGTGGGATGTTCTGTTTAGATTGGTTGATTCCTCATCTGATTCTGTGGGTGCGGATGCCCTCTGGTAATTCTTCACCCTTGGGAAGAGGAATTTCTTAGTCTAGGATTGGCTTTTAAGAGAGGTGGATGTGGCGTCAGGAGAGTGCAAAGTTCATCAAACTTAGGATTTGTCTTTCTCTGGAATACCTGGGAGAACATGGCAATGGATTTTTTTAAGAGAAGGTCATGTGATCAAGGATCTTGGCAATGTATTAATGCTTTGTGCTTTATAATCATAAAGGGACATAAATTACAACAATTATGCAGTGTATGCTTGGATCAATATAATTGTAGGTATGATAGATATATGCTATAGTCTGTGTCTCCAGGTATAAATATCCCCATCTGAAATTGGATACAGAAATTGTTAAACAATACAAAAGAAGATCACTTCTCTGATTTCTGCTGCTTTCTTCTGGCAATGACTGTATGACTAAAATACATGAAGCAAGGAATAAAACATACATAATATCCATGATTCTCACTTTTTTTGAAGACTTCAAATTAAGGAAATCCTCTGTGATGTCAAGGTTTGTGCAACTTGCTCTTGGAAGTCTTTGTGGTTGTCAATTTAAATGCAGATTTCCAGGAAAAGAATCCATTAATCTTGAGTATACTTTAAAAAACCCACCTTGATTTCCCTTGGTTGAGGAGGGAATTCTTAGACTAATCATTGTTGTTTTGGAACTGGAGAAAAATAATTTGCTCTTCTGAGAAAAGAAAAGGTATCTTTTAGTCTCAGTGAAAAGTGCTACTGAAAATACTTTAGATGAGGGGAACATTTTTTATGATACAATATAATAATTATCTTAGTACACATTGAGAAGCAGTCATTCACACTTTTTGCAATCAGAGTAGCTGGAAATAGATTTCTGAAAACATACTGAACTAAAAAAGGAACCAAAATGCCCCAGAACACATGTAGTGTCTTAGGCTTTGAGAAATCCTGAGGTCTGGACAACTTGTGTTTTTACCTCTTTCCATGCTTTTATTCTCTGTGGATCTGGTCCAGAGCTGACCGGGCAAAGTTGACTCCCACTGCACAGGTTGTGTTCACAGCATCGTGTGAAGTCAGGGCACATTACACTGATCCCTGTACCTCAGAGGGCTGTTGTCAAAGCAAATCTTTACCCTTGCAACATTCTGAAAATGAACAGTTCTGAAAATTTTGTTTTCCAAGGCACTCCGTGGCCAACCAGAAAAGCTTTCTCATAACACAGAAGGACTTTGGACCAGACTCTGAGTAGGATTTAGTGGAGAAATTACTACTGCACATGAGTTGCTGCTCATTTTTGCTTTTTAGAGACAAGTTTGAACTGTGAAAGTTGGCTTCAGACTTCAGATCTTCCAAAAAAGGAGAACATTTATATCCATTCCAAATCAGTATCTGATTATTCTTTAGTTTAGCATGATTTTTATCATGTTAGAATTTAATTAATACAGGAGGACTTTGATCTTGCAGAAGACAATCCTTAAAACAACATCAGTGTGATGATACACATAATCAACTGCCATGCTACAAAAGGATAGAATAAATACAGATGCACATATATAGACATAAACAGCATATTTTTTCATGCAACATATATATATTGTCCTGAGAATATGTATCTCAACTTGAATTTTAAATAATACAAAAAGCCACAAAAGTAAGTTCCTCAAAAATATTTCGTTTCAATGGAGCCATTTGTCCCAAAGAATTAGGACAAGTAAGGAAAAAAGTACTTTGACCTCCATGGACTGAGTACAAGGGGAACCATTGCTGGAGAAAGTAATTTGAATGGAAGATTTTGGGGGATGATATAAAATAAGAGCAGAAGAATAAAATATGGAACAAACCAAATGAAAATGTCCGCTTGGGAAAGCAGAGTGCTTCCAGCCAGACCACACTGCTGGCCAGACATCATCTTAAATAGATTATTCAAACAAATATTAATTTGAGTTGCTAGGATGGAATATCTGGTTTAACTGTTATAAAGCACAGTATTAATGTGCAAGCCAGTGATTAATAACAAATGTACTCACAGAGAACAAAATGTAAGATTAAGGAATGTTGTACAAAACGCTTGCAAGGAGTGGGATGTACTTTCTCCAAAGGGTTTCAAAGCCAGTCCAGAACTCACTGACTGTGTGGTCACACTGGGTTTGCCTCAGTGCTGGCAACATATCCGAGGCTGGGATTGTCACCAAAATACCCATTTTAACTGCCTCAGTGATGAGGAAATCCAGTCTTCTGCCTTCCTACCTTGCCAGGATCTCAGAATGAAAGGAAAAAAAAGGGAAGCAAGAGCTAAAGACATGGGGAAAGGGGAAGGTGGGGGGACAACAGGGAGAAAGATCTCTTATGGTAGAAGGTGAGTGTGAAGGATAAAGCTGGTGCCTTTTTAGGAAGACACTGGTATTTATATTTCCAGGCACTGACTCTTGAACACCAGCTTAAGCCAAGAGATAAGGTTTGATTTTTGGTAACAGTAGAGGCTTCAGTCAGTCCTGGCTCTCTAGGTATTGAAATTTGCTCCTGAAACACCCAGAGGTGACTTTTTAGTCCTCATGAGTGGTGAAGCCTACTTGAAGAACCTAAACTCTTCAGAGATGTAATTTATTATGGCACATCTGCTTTTGGCTGCTTACTCCAAATTCATAGAATCATGGAATGGCTTGGATTGGAAGGGATCTTAAAGATTATCTTATTCCAACATCCCCCATATTCTTATATCAAAGATCCATCCCCCGCCCCATGGTAATGTAATCTTTCTAGACATTCTTTCCCAGCAGAGTTAATTTGGGACAGTTTATAGTGTAAAATCCATGTGTGGTTCCAGTTGGCACCTTTGGACCAATAGGAAACCCCCTCAGCCACTCTGCCAGTCCAGTTCCTTGCTGAGGAGGAGGAAAAGTGCCACTGGGCTGTTCTGACCTAGCCCTGAGACCTCAGATTGGGTGACAGAAACTAGCAGAAACCCATCAAATCCTTCCCCAGCCTCGGGACTTGGATCTCTTCTCCCTCCTCCTCCAGACATGGATTCTCCTGTGTGTTTTGTGAAGGATGCAGACCAGCTTTGTCACTACAGTGAAGCCATCAGACTGGTGAGAAAAATGAAGCACCACCCAAATTACCAAATCTGTGTGCGCAACAACAAAGGAAACCCTCCTTCCAAATAGAACGCCCCTCTCAAAACCAGATCTCTCAGCTGAGGCATTCAGTATGAAAAGAGCATTTTAGGTAACAGTTGTTAGTGGGAAACGTGTTTAAAGTTGTGCACCCCCCATCATTACCTGATGCTTCCAGTTTTTCTCACTCCCAAAAAAAAAGATCTGAGCAGCTTCACATGTCATCTTAAAAAAGGGAGCTGATGGAATAAGCTCAAGAGACACCATGAGGTTTTTTTCTATGTGATGTTTTATCTGAAGAGTCCAACTAAGATATCCAAGTATTTTTTCTTTTTTTAAGCTGGAAAGAAACCTTGATTGTATTTCAATTCCTTTAATTATTTTGTCTAGCAATGAGATCAAAGGCCTAGGTCTCAAAAGGAATCAATCCTGGGCCAAGCACTCCAAAGCGGGTCCTCCAAGTTCATAAAATAATACCATATTTAGTCATCTAACTTAGTCTGCTGTTCAGAAATGTTTGGTCCTGCTGCTCCCTAGCCAGACATGGTAAGCTGCCCCAAGATTATCAGATGACTTGTGCTGAATAAGCACCAAGTACTTTTGAGCCTTTTTTCTGTGGTTTATTTGAGGTAGTCACAGATGATCCTGCAGAGTGGCTCTTTTCTGTTTTTCAGTAACAACTCAGTCTCTTTCTGGTCAGGTCTCTGTTGGGTCTCTGTTGTGAGTAAAGGATTGGAGGGACGTAGGGGGAAACCATTTTCTCTGCCCCCTTTGATACAGCTTCACTTGCTGATGTGGTGATGCAGTTTTCAGAAAATGCTGTTGTCTGTCTTGTTTTCCATTCCTCTGTCCCTGCATTTGTTATTCTTTGTGCACATGAATAAATGGAGCCTCTGGAAGGACCTCATGGAAGGACCTCATGGAAGGATAACACCGTTAGCAACAGTTTAGGAAACAGAGGCTCATGGAATTGAGACCAACTTCCCTATTTAAAAAGCAGGCCCTGCAGGTTGTAGGATGGATTTCTACAAGCACTGTGGGGCTGATCACGGGTCTGTGCACTGAACTTCAGGCTGTCATGCTTGGGGAAGATGGGTCTGTACAACTCGCTAACGTTATTCAGAAAATCCACAACAGACTCAAGACACAAGGTCTCCAGACTCCCACCCCTGTAAAACAAGCTTTAAATCTAATGCTGAAATCACCAACATCCATCACAAAAAGCTTATCTCTTGAGTTGCATGAGTTATAAAGAGGACTGCCCTAGAAGTGAAGGAGCTGAATTTGTCTTATTTGGGATCCACTATTCCTATCTCCTCCACATTCCAGATCTCTTCTAACTGGATGGAATATTTCCCAGATCCCTATTGTTTCTGTGGCCATCACTGGTCTCAGCAATATCTATTTCATATCTGTCTGCCTGGGGTGCTATGGCTTCTGCAGCCTGTAGCTCCTTCACCACATATTTCATGCCAAGCGCCTCCTGGAAACCCCATGGATTTTGCAATACTTCGACATCAGCTGTCAGAGCACAGCGTAATGAATCTCCTGCAGCACTTCCCTCCCTAAGCAGCTGTTTACAGATCCATCATATTTGACCCATATTTTAAGACTTAATTTAAAGTGGAGACAGAAGGGCTCTGGTCTGTGTGCCATGATTGAAACTGGTAATGCTCAATAGAGGCTGAAAAGAACCTCTCTGCACATCCTCACAGGGCCTGTGTGGGCTGGATGAAACCTCAGTGATGAGTGTGATTGTGCGAAAGCTCTCCCCTAGGAATGCTTGTTTGGCTGCAGAGAAAGGAACCATCTTTGTTTCTCACCTGCACAGCTTAGGTTGTGCCCACTCTCTGACTGGACAAAGTAAGAAGGGAAACACAGCTACATAAATTCACAGCTACTTTCTTTAGCTTTCTCCTTGTGTGCCTGAAAACATATCAGAGTATGAGCGTGACTTCCAGGGTCTGGAAGATGACATTTTCCAGTATCTATGGCAGCACAAGGAGCTGCCACAGCCCCACAGCCTCCAGAGGACTAATTTGGGCTCCAGAAAACCCTTCCCCAGAGGCATCCTGCAGCAGATCTGTTCTACTACAGCTCCCAGCCTGATGTCTTCATTGAAATCAATGCTGCTAACATTACAATGCCAAGAGGCAAGTGCTGGAGGTGTAAAACCAACAGGTTTCCTGTCCATCTACCTCTGCTGGAAGGAGCTCAGCTTCAAGGGAAGGGTTGGGACCAGAGCTTGGGTCTAGGTGCCTGGGCAGGTACCAAAGCCCTCAGCCTGCTCTGGTGGTAGGAAGTGTTGGTGTAGACCCCAAGGAAGGCAGTTTTTGTAGGTCTAAAGCTTTCCAGTTTCAGTGAGAACTTCCATATAATCAGTGGCTATGGTCCAGACAGTGGTAGCTCATTGAGCCATGCTAATTAATCACAGAATCACAGAATCACAGAGTCACAGAATGGTTTGGGTTGGAAGATCATCTAGTTCCAAAGCCCCTCCATGGGCAGGGATGCCACTCTCTAGATCCAGTTGCTTGAAATCCCGTCCAGCCTGGGTTTTAACACTTCCAGGGATGGGGCATCCACTGTATCTCTGAACAACCTGTGCCAGTCCCTCATCACCCTCTAAGCAAAGAATTTCTTCTGAACAACAAATCTAAATCTCTTCCTTTTTGGTTTGAAACTGTTCTCCTTGTCCTGTCCCACTCTGCCTGTGTAAGCCCTATACCAGCTTGTAGGAGCTACTTGACACTGTAATAACTCTTCTCACACACCCTCCCTGCCATATCTTGTGCTATCTGCTAATAATGTCCTTGTGGTTTTAATACCAGCTGGGGCAATGGGGAGCTGCTGTTTCTGGGTGATTTTTGGAAACTTTTCCACCATACCATGCTCTGCTAGCCTGATGCTGAAGCTTCTTGCCTCCTGATTTGTAAGACCTAATTGATATTTTCCTCTCTATTTGCTTCTCACCTCAGCCATTTCTGCATCCATTTAGTCTGTAGGCTGTTCAGGTCAGGTCTGCTGCTCACTAAGCCACAGTGGCATTTTGACCTTGCCTGGGTCACCTCAGGTCTCCTGTGTCACCCTTGATGATGATGGACTGGGGTTTGATGTATCTCAAAATGTTGGGAATCTGTGATAATCCAGCTCCTGTGCTAAGCAACTATTTCTCTTCTCTGTTCCCCAGGGTGCAACAGTAAATTAGAAGTTTTTTTGATGCAAGGACAATCTTTCAAATAAACATCAGTAAAATACCCAGCACATGGTCTCTGATAGACATTCTTAGGCTTTAGTGGATACAAGTATTTTATTAATACTGGCAATAACAAGAGTATAATAATAATAGGAATAATAATAACGACAGCCACAATCTAACACAAAACCACTTCCCATCGCTTTGAAGTTAAATGAAAAAATACCCTTTTAATGTTTATTTGAAATATCTTTCACTTTTGTTCATTTGCAGTTTATTTATATTTCAAGATTCTCAGGTTTTTATTTCAAAATTTTGTAGATTGATAGTTTTAAAAAATGTGGAGAAATGTGAACACTTTATTTTCAAAATCTTAAATTTCACTAAAATCTGAAAAGAGGATGTCCAGCTGTTCTCTGCTTGAACTTTCTTATGTGTAGGATTTTAATGCCATGTGTTTAGTGTGAGAACTAACATTTTAAACGCTAAAAAATTTCTCTGTATTACAGAATGTACATTCTCAGTCCATTTCTTTCTGCAATAACTGCACCCCAGGGTTTCTTTAAGCAAAGCTAAGACCCCCACATGCACACAAATTTCACTCACTAGCAGGAGGAGAGCACAGTCATGTGCATGTGACTTTTTCAGGATGGCTGTGATTGAGTAAGTGTGGTACAACACATTAAGTGATGCAAGAGCCAGCGTCAGTGCTGTTGCTTTTCTTCAGGCACCAGAGCTGTGCTCTGTATCTCA
This sequence comes from Climacteris rufus, assembly GCA_013398175.1. NCBI lineage: Eukaryota > Metazoa > Chordata > Aves > Passeriformes > Climacteridae > Climacteris > Climacteris rufus. Next base: position 343,198 of record VZRZ01008463.1, on the reverse strand, counting down.
ATTTTTACAAGCATAGTGGCTTGTGTTATTGCTGTGCCATTTTGTCCCAAGCTGTAACTCATGCTTAAACTTCCCAGATGGCCCTGGGCCAGACCTCTACTTCTTGGGTGTTTCAACCAAGGTTTGCACAACAGGGACCCAGGCTTTGACTGAATCCTCTCACCACATAAAGAAAGATTGTTGTAGTTAACAAAAGAGGAAGCAGCTATCCCAAAGAGGTTTGAAATATTTACAACAACCTATGACACTGAATGACAAATTCTGTGGAAGTGTTACTGCTCTGGTTGGGCACTGGTACCTTTTGAACCACTGGCATAAGTGCCACTGAAGTGTTAAAACCTAGTAAAGAGATGTTACTCTAGTGTTCATTGCTACAATAACAATTGTAGCTTCAACATCTTCCAAAAAATTCTTTTTCCATGTTGCTTTATTATGAACATACAAAGCTTTCATGCCAACACATGCATAAGTGTTCCACTTCCATATCTGAGGATCTTTCACTCCATTCTGTTGCATTCTTGAGGGCACTGTTATAATTTATTCTCTCTGCTTTCTTTTTCTTTTTGTGTAATTATTACTCTTTAAGTTAATCACTTACTGAAAATAAATAAATTCCTCTCATGGTCCTGAGCTGCAATTTTCTCATGTGTAGGGCAATGGGTTTCCACATTACTCACTCAGAGTGGGAGTACTTCTAATTCAAATCTGTGACACTGCATGTTCGTTTTCCTTCAGCACCCTTTGACCAAAACTTGTTGAAATTAATTGTGCTGCACTGATTTCATCTCACGGAAATATGAAGGAGAAATATTAATCAGTTTATCAAAAATCCAGCAAATGTCAGGGTATTACCAGCCTTAATTAATATGTGTTTAAATTCTCTGCCCTGGGCCCTCCAGTCTCTTATTTTGTTTAAACTGAAGCTTGACATTTTCAGTCAGCGCATTATTGTCTAACAGCGGGAGAGTGAAAGCTATACCCCTTTCCTTAAACACACCAGGCTGTGGAATGTGCTCTGTCTCTCTCCCATTCCCCTTCCATTTGTTAGGTGCTGGACACGAGACCCTAACTCTGTTTGAGAGATCACTTTCCTTTGGACTAAAAGGAAAGAGCCAAGCATCAAACCACCCCTGTAGCTGGACCCCAAAAGCTGTATTGCAGGGATTCAGGAACCACAGTGGGTAAAATCTTTTAGTGCTCTCAGGAGGGATTTTTTTTCTGTACCAAACCAACAATACTATGTATTTATTGGTTCATATTTTTTTAAACTTAGACCATAAATCATAGCTAAACAAACTGAACAAAATTTCCCAGGTGATAGTAACTGATGGTTCTCTCAGTATAATTGGACACAAGGCAGAAGGAATATTTTCATGCCACCCACAAAATATTTCTGCTGGGAGAAATTTAACTTTCTCACTGTTGTGCCATCCTGACAGCATATCTCTATCTTCATGTGCTTTCTCCTTCATGTCAGTTCTTCCAAACAGTCCCCAGTCCCAAAACTGTGGAGCAGTGGCCTATGTGCTGGTATCAGGCAGTAGTTACCCATGAGGACATACATTTTTGTCTTAAACCTGCTCTCAAATGGTTTAGCTTAATCCTGCTTTGGAGATGGGTTGGAAAGGGAAGTTTTACAAGGGTATGTAGTGACAGAATAAGGGGTAATGGCTTTAAAATGAAAGAAAACAGGTTTAGATTAGGTATTAGGAATAAATTCTTTACTGTGAGGATGGTGAGGCACTAAATCAGAAGACTTGTGGCTTCTCCATCCCTGGAAGTGTTCAAGGCCAGGTGGATAGGACTGTGAGCAACCTGGTCTAGTGGAAAGTGTCCCTGCCCATGGCAGAGGGGATTGGAACTAAATGGTCCTTAAGGTCCCTTCCAACCCAAACCATTCTGTGATTCTATGTTTTTTAACCAGAATAGAGAACATCCCACCTGGGGCACTGATGTGGAGTTGTTACTGAGCCTGCACTCATACCCTAACTCTGCTCTATGGAGATACATGTGTCATTTGCCAGGGCGAAATATAAGACATGTATTGAATATAGGAAATGTATTGAAAATAGAACACAGGCAAGTGGGTGCATTATGTCTGTTACTTAACAGCCTCATTTAGCCAGTCCTCATTTGCATTAGCTGTTTTATTTACTCTCCCTACTTTGTCATTTTACCTTGGGGAATCATGGATCAATGCTGCCAAACTTTCCAAAGCAGTCTCCTACAGCTCACCTCCCACAGCCCCATTCTTCAATTGTGTTCAGGCTTATCCCGGTGGACTAAACCATTATGAAGGCTGTATATGGATAGTTTCCTGTGATCCTGGGTCTGTGCGTGAAAGTAGTTGAGTCCTTTCTGGTCAGGTGGGCCATGAGAATTCCACCTGTCTCTTCAGGCATTGGTTGAACTTTTCTCCCAATCTCCCTACGGCATGAACACCTGGGGTTAGTTTGGCAACTGTCCTCTTACCTGCACCTGCTTTGCTCCAGAAGACCCTACTTCCATGATCTGTGCTGTTCTCTACCTTCCAACTCCAGTTTTTCTTGGCTTCTCTTCCTGCACTGTATGATGTGGAAAGAAGTCTCCAGTGATTCCGTGAAGCTGGAGATGGTGTCCATAACCAAAATATGTTCAAACCTTTCCATTCTGAGATGGGTATCTTTGATTCACTGCTATTAAACCTCCCCAGATGTTTTCCAGCTTTGCTCTAACTTTCTATAATCCATCCTCTTTTGTCGACCTGGCTCTAACACAGTGAAATTTGATCAAATTGTCACTATTCCTCTGTCCATGAGCCTGTCTGGATCCCCATGGATCCCAGCTATCCATCTCCCACCAGCACAGCAGCAAGCTGCCTCCTGCTCTCAGAGCCTTGCAGCCACATTAAAGGTCTTGCTTCCGACCAAGCAAAAAAGTTCTGATGGAGACTGATTTTCTTGGCCATGGGTGAACCACATAACCACAAAGCCATCCTTCCTGACACTCTGCTGTGTCTCTGCTTATCACCACACAGGCATGTGTGGATCACATCCACTGCGGCCTTGGGCAACCCTTCCTATGCGCTCCACCCCACATCAAGGGTTCTGAGTGCAGGGGGTGGCAGCAGATGGAGAGGAAGTCTGGAACATGTAGCATCAGCCTGCTCAGTGAGCAGTGGGGCTTCAGGAGTCAGATGTCCTGCAGCTTTGTGTCTTGTGGTTGGGCTCACTGTTGTCTAAGGTTGGAGCACTGTGAGCTCTGCTGTGCCACAGTTTCTCTTGAGAAACTTAATATTTTAGGGGATCAGACAGGTTAAAAATCTTATTCTGTCTGTCCAGCCATTTTGTATTTTGGAAATGGTAAATGTGTTAGAGCTCAACACTTCACAGTGTTCAAGTAACAATCAGCTAAATGGTCCACTGCCTGGTTTAAAGTCCTCTAGGACATCTTTGCAGATTTCTTGTTTAAGAGGAAAGGATTATTTTTCTTATGCTAATGGTCTCATCTACATCGTGTACTTGTATTTTGTAGTTCTTGAAGTACCATACTTGATTATGTCTCCTTAGGAATGTAAAGTACTGAATAAAAAACCCCCATGAGTCTGAAAGCTTAAAATGTTGGGGTGCTCAAAATCCACATATTAATTGATCACCTTGTATTCTTTGCTAGGAACAAACCTCAAGTGTAGAAAAATAATCTCCATGGTTAAAGTCATCCCCTCTACCAGTTCTGCCTTTCTGCATTGTTCCTTGGATGGCTGGCTCTTTGAGCACAAAAAAATCAGCTCCTTGATTTGTGCTCAGCAGTGCTCAGCAAAACAAGGCTCCTAACCTGAAAGCAGCCTTTAAGGCCATTGAAAACAGAGAGTTTAAATAGTCCTCTTTTCTAGAGGACTGGACTCAGCCAGCTCCGGGAAAACCCACCTTATTTCCTTCTCTCTGCTGATGTTGGATCACATTGTTTCCCTTCCTTCTCTCTTCACTTGGTTGAGGAGCGACCCCCCTTCCCCCAGAGCCTGGGATGTCCCAGATCTTGTTTTCCCAGTCAACACGAAGCACATGACACCAGAAAAGTGCTGCTTCTTGCATAGCATTGTTCAGGGACAAGAAGGGGAAATAAAGTATTCACCTGTCAATCCCACCTTCTCTATCAACCCTTACACAGGCTAATACATGCTCTCAGGAGACACAGCGTCTTTGTTTAGATCTGTTGCTACTCTGAGTAATTAAACTGGGACTTGTAAACAAACATCTCCAATGGTTTCACTGCAAAAACCCTCTTGAGAAACACACTTAACATTTGGTTAGCATGGCAGAGAGAAACTCTTCCCCCAAGCTTAGTAAAGGAGATGAGTCATTTCCACCACTGCTTGGGACAGAAGGAGAGTTTACTTAGTGTGGACCCACTTGATGGTTTTCTGCTTTGTGAGTCATCGGGGCTTTCTTTTCAGCTGGTCAACAGAGACTGGTTTTGCTGACAAGTGGGCTGTGTACAAGGGAGAGATGGCCCTGACCATGGGCAGCCAACTTTCTCCTCTGTCCCGTTGGAGCAGGGGAGCCTGAGCTAGAAAGCCCTGTGCTGTACTCTTGTCACACATCTGGTGGTAGATGTGGGATTTATGGAGGGATGGCAACTTGCTTATTTAAGTTAACCATGGTTTTAAGACATGTAATCCCTCTGCGCTGTGATTGGTGTCCCTCCAGCTCCATCTGGCTCTACAGCACACGGACCTGAGTGGCACATGGGAATAGCCTGCAAGCCAGATGCTTAACATTTATTTTTAGTGATGAATAAACTTTGTAAGCATCTCATTATATAGTTGCCTGTCCTAATTAGTAACATTCAGACAAGCATTAATCTGCAGAAATGGTTAGCAGTGCTGAGAGTGCTCAGTGGAGCTCTGAGGAGATATCTCTTTGGAGGGATGTACGGAGGGCATTAGTGGAAACAAATGCATGCCTGGGGCTTTGGTGGGATCTAGTTAGGTGTTCCAGGAGCTTCCAATGAATTGAGTTCTCCTGCGTGATTTTAGTGCAACTCTTTGCTGAACTGCATTGCACTTCCAGTGGATTCACTTACCAAAAGTGAATTTGATCTGCCTTGTCATCTGCATCATCATCCTGAAAAGAACAGGCTATCAAATGTTTTTGTATTAAACTACAGAGATATTGGCCCTCCCTCTGCTGCTTTCATCCTTCTGCCTTGAAAGTGTGAACAGAGAGTGATGGTTGGGCAGAATTGCCTGGTCTTTGGGCTCCTGGTCCTCTCCCAAGCCCAACAATCCCTAACACCTGGGTCTTGTTGTGTCCTGTCTTGTGTCTGTGAGTGAAACCTGGGTTCCATGAGGAGATCCATGCTGACAAAGCTCTGGTGCCACCACACCACCTCTTTCAGGAGGATGTTCCTCTTGAACATCCATCAAACCAAAAGTTTCCCATGCTGTTGGATAAAAGAGGAATACCCTGTTATCTTTTACTGGAGGAAAGCCTGTGTTACGGTAGATCCACAGTCCCTCAATGTACACAGACAGTTATTCTGAGAGGTAAAGCAGTAACTCTAATGCAAGACAGAAGACATAACAAGCAAGTGGAAATTTTTACATAAAAGAAAATATCTGAGACTACAACAGATATTAATGAACTGAGAAAACAGACAGATGTACATTAGGGATTTGAGTGATACCTGGGAGCATATTTTACTTTATTTTGTTCATATTTTTACATCTGGCACTTTCACCATATTAATGATTTAAGGAATAATTATTGTAAGGTTGAGTTTCCTTTTAAAAACTTTCAGTGTTCCATCCTGGAATTCATTCCAGATGCTGGTAACTAAAACTGAAGAAACATGCTTCAAAATGATAGTCTTCTCCAAGTCAGGATGACAGCAAAATATGTAAACGACCAATGGCTCTTCTAGCTGCTTGGTTCTTTATGAGCTATCTGATTCCCTTCCAGTTTGTTTAAAATTTTTACCATGCAGATGTTCCTTTGGGTGACCAATTTTTATAGTTTTGAAAAGATTATATCAGTTTTCCATGGTATTGTATTACTGTATTTCTTGGATTTTTTTATAGCACTTGAAAGGCTAATTTCTTAATCAGACATTACTAGTGGAATGTAGAAAGAGAGGTTAAAAAGCCAAACTGGCACTGAGAATTAAACACAGGTTCGTAATAATATGAAAGGAAAACAAAAAGCATCAACTTGAGGATGTTGTTATTGAATGAAAGTTGAGAAAACTGCTAGGAACATGCATTTTTTATTATTATCAAAGGTGTTAAAATATATACATAGCATATGTTTGGCACTGAATTGTTGTTACACAGTTCTGTAGTATTCAGCTGTCTTGGATAAAAACTATCACTTTGATACTGGAAAATTATTATGAAAATGTTAGTTTTGGGCCTACTAGTAAAAAGCAAAGATTGTCTTGCATGCCAGTGAGGTTTCAGTGAAGGGTTTGCACTGTTTCCAGAAACCATCTTTGGCAGCCACCAACTTTCACCTCTGTCAACAAGCCTGCATAACATTTTGTCCTTCTTTATCCTTGTCAGGAGAGCTGATGGGGAGACAAGAGATTCAACTTGGCTTCACACCCTGAAATTCAGAGACAGATTTCAAACACCACTTTAGGATTATAGTAGCAGCTGAAGCAGGATTTAAGGAATGCTGGTACAAACATTAAGAAATACCCAGAATGAAGGAAGAAAAAATTTCCCACTATAGGCTTATTCTGTTTTGTTTCAAAGTAAACATGAATGTTGTTACATTGACACACAGCTTACGTAGATGCATGGTTTGGGTCCAGTCCAGTGCTACCATAATTGCAACAGCCACACCAGAGGCAGGTTGTTTTAATTTTTTTTCAACTCTTACCATAGTCCAAGCTTCTTCAGCTCAGTGTCTTGAGCTGGGCTCATCCCTCCAACAGGTATGCTGTTTCCAAATTCTTCAGAGAGTATCTTATTTCTGGAAGAGTAAGATTCAGAATGGGCCGCCTATTTCCCGCAGAGTAGTTTCCATTGAGTCATATCATGTTCATGGGAACAAAAAAACAAACCAGAACTGTGTTAGTTTATAATGTTGTGTAAATGTTACGTAACTTGGCTTCTCAAAGTTTTCTTTACCTTCTTCTGGAGTGCTGGAAACTGGCCCCAGCCAGCGGCAGGACGCAGAGCTGGTCGTGTTGGCGCTCCAGCTGGTGTGAGCATTTTCTCTGGAGCGTAGTCAGGGAGTCCTGCTCACACAATCGGCACTAAATCATCAAGCTTAGGGTCAGGCATAAGTTTTTCATCAGATGACAGAATCAGGGACCTGTCACCTCTTCTTTGCCTTCAGCCACAGCACTGAGCACAGACCACTGCTGAGGATCACCTGGGAATTAGCACCTAACAAATTCCCTTGCTGCTTGCAGGAGCCTGAGGCATCTTGCTGCTGTTAGCTTTCCTGCTCTCCTCCTGTTTTATGTTGTAGTTTGTGGCTTTTGGTCTTTTCTGCAGCTTGTTTTAAGCTTGTTACAAGTTTGGGGGAAATGTTCAGCAACTTCCTCTGTGTATGAGCAGGGAATCCTACAATTCTATCACTTTTGCAATTGCAGGGGACTTGGTCTCATTTTGGTCCTGCCTTCCCAGGCAGAGATGTACTTTGCAGCAGGAAATGAATATGTGATACAGAAACACTGATCTTCTCTGTGCTGGGGGTTTAGTGCCTGTTGTGTATGAAAAGTCAACCACATGCTCTGCTAGTTGGATTAGAGATGAGTACAAGTCCTCAGACACAGTGATTTTTCTGAACCAGTGGGAAAAACTTTACCAACTTCTTTCTGTCCCCTGCTTTTCAAAACACTCCTTAGTGCTGAATAATTGAGCTGTTGCCCAAGTATCTTTGCCTGAAATGCCATGCAAAGGATTTTGGAGCAGAGGTGCTGCTGGACCTAAGAGGAGATGTGAGCTTTCCTGGGGTAGAGCTGCCCAGAGGGGCCAGCACTAACCAAGGTTCCTAAGTGCCTCATTTCCACTGCTATGAAATCCATGCACACACAACACTGCAAGCCAAACCACAGGTCGCAAATCAGATTTTCTTCTAAAAATCACCAGCAAACCCAGCTGGCATTTTCTTTTTGGTGCATTTTATTTCTCAAACTCCCAGGGAAGTAGGTGGCCATCTTACCTTCTGCTCAGTAGCCTTTGGGGTCAGAGCAGCTGCCTGACCTCAGATACACATCCTGAAGTCTGTGCCTGCACAGACCTTGTACTGAATGAGAATGGTGCTGAGAAGGCCATTAAGAGCTGAATTCTATCCAGTACAATTAGGAATAAGTCAAGCATTTCTGAGCCTTCCAGCAAACTTGATCAAAACATAACATGTCTTTCCTCAGCTGTTGTCTTCCACCCCTTTTCCTCCCACTTCAGCCTGAATTAAGTGAAGCCATCCGTGGATTCACATGAGGAGGGGGCCTTTGCAGTTTCTATGCCAGTCATATAGACTCTCACTAGATTTACATGGAACTGACTTGTTTGGTATGAAAACTATTACTATTTTGATCAATTTTAAGTAAAACAAATATATTGTAAAGAACCAAACCTGGGACCTCTGAAGCTGGAGGAAGAGAATGCTACAACCACATGTGCTGAAGGAAAAGGACAACAAGGACATATTTCCTCTGACCTCTGAATTTGAGGGGTGATAGCTCAATAGATTAGGGATAGGTCTAGGTCTCTGAGAAGTGTTTACAGGTACCAGAATGGTATTTCTGGTGGCTGGGTCTACATCTCAGACTTGAAACTTTTGTTTTGCTAGCTGCCATTAAGATACCCAAGCATTTATGCCAGGGTGAAATGGACCTTATGCTGTGCTCATCTCTGTTCTAAGCATGCTGTTTTCTGAGGGAAGGGAAATAGAGACACTTTAGGTGGCATTTTGTTTCCTACTCTCTGGCCACTTAAGTGAGAAATCAAGGACCTGACTTAAGAAAGGACAGTAAAGAAAAATATAGATACTTCCATAAATGTGATATATGTTGCAAGAAAAATAAAACTGGGAATTAATATAATTTTCTCAAAAATGCAAAATAATTTGCATTGTGAAAGGGTTATTAGGGTTGAGGAAAAAAACGTTTCCTGTTGTGGTTTCTGCAAAATATCTCCGGTGGCAGTTTTAGAGTCATCTATAATTTGTGTTCTCTGGGGAAATATTTCTGTGATTACATATAGGTCTGAAAGTTACAGTAAGTATGTCTCTCCTGGATCAATGAGCCCTGGAAATCTTTATCTTCATTAGTTATAGCCTCTGTCATTCCAGGGCTCTGAAGGATACATTTAAAGCATCAAGAGTAGTCATTATAATGCAATAGGAAATAGTCTAATAAATTATCTGTCCTGTTATTGTTTCTAGGACAAATATTGGATGTAGGAAAGATTTATTGGACGGATATATTTGTGAATTTATTTTATAACTTAAACTTTTTGGAAACTGGGTCTATTATTAACACCAAGACCCCACAAGGATTTAATTAAAGGCCTATTAGTCAAACTAATTCCTGACATGACATAGGTTTGTATTACACAAACATATTTGACTTTCCAAACAGGCTTGTGAGATTTGGCATTTTGCTGAGAGATACTTATTGATAAACATAACTGGGAGAAATTACTGAAAAGAAATGCTGGCTTCCAGTGGTCATATAAATTACCTCCTATTACTGGTGCCTGGGAAGAAATGAACATATTGTAGAATAATCCACCTTTATAAAATCACTTCTAGTAAGACAGATGCAGAATATTGGACATGACCCTATATTTAGAGAGCAAAAGGATAAGGGCCACACACACTTCCAAACCAGACTCAAAGTTTCAAGACACGAGCATGAAAACTGGGACTGTGCAGTAACAGAGTTAGAGCAGAATGTCAGGAGGAGCTCAGCACCACTGGCAGCAACACAGACTTGGGAGTTGGAATATCTGAGCTCCCCTCCTGCCTCCATCACAGATTGGAGCATAAAACCACAGAATGGTTTGGGTTGGAAGGGACCTTAAAGATCATCTGGTTCCAACCCCCTGCCCTGGCCAGGGACACTTTCCACTAGGCCAGGTTGCTCCTTTCCATATGATATTGGGATCTAAGCCAGAGTCCTGTTTGGATCTTGCTTAGGACCTTGTGATTTCATGTTTCCAGGCTGTAGGGAAACCAGGCATGGTCTTAATCTTTCATCACTCTTTTAAATGCAGAAAGCATTGGCCATGATACCTCCATGGGACAATTGCTGGGCTAATTGTGCCATTCCATGCTCACCTGTAGAATAGATATAAGAGTATTTCCAGCCGCTTCTCTCTGTATGCATTTTAGAACAGAGACTGGGGACAGGTGAAGTCATAATGGAGTTTTGGCCCCTGCTTTGCCTCTGTGCCAGTCTCAGCATCAGTGGATACAGTCAGGGATGGGTAACTGGGGGTTGTGAATGAGCCCACGGGTGGAAGTCAGTCCTGGCAGAAGTTAAGAGGAACAAATGTAATCACAGCTCTTCTCCTTTCAGTCAGGGAGTTTGTACAGTATGAGTGGACACTGCTTAGCCTGGTTCAGTTTTAGGCACAGCTGATCTGCCTTGGGGTCTCTTCCAGTGCTGGTTCCTTTGACTCTGTTAGATGTTTTCACACAGAGGCTTTATAGTGACTGCTGATACATCATATCTCAGCTAATTCAGCAGACACCTTGGTACAATTAGTAAGAAGATATTCCCCTATCGCATCTAAAATGAAGCTTATTTTACTGCTTCTTGGCACAGAAAGTATTTTGCTAACCTCTTAGACCAGAGCCATAGAGGTAGAATTCATCAGATTAACATTTTAGCGTTGTGGCTTTATCAGAAGGGTCTGTTGTGGTCTGCATCTCCTGAAAGGGTGGTGATCCCCCTCTAACACTCGTGTATTAGCTCATGAGCACATCAGCCAAATTTTAAAGGCAGCCTTGTTCTTACCAGATAATAAATAAGGAAGGATTGCTGCACCAGTTCCCATCTATAACCCCGTGGGGTTAAGTCACGCTCTCTCAGTTTTGGTGAGTATGACACAGGCAGAAGAAACAAATTTTGTCCTCCCACTGCTGGTGCTTGCATTGTGCTGATGGTGGGCAAAGGTGACACGTGTCACCCGTGGTGTGGTTCAGGCCCACCCTGCTGACAAACTGCTTGTGGAGGAGAATGGCTCTGAGCCAGCACACTGGGCTGGGGGATTTTCAATGAAAATGTAATTAATGAAACAGCTTTCTGCAGCAGTGTTCAGTAGAAACATGGCTTGGTGTTTTAAAGATCTGTCCAAAGATGTTTTTAAAAAATCCTGCATGTTTATTCAAACAAATATTTTTCCCATTACCAGAATATGTATGGGGAAAAAAATTGTAGTTTTGAGATTTTTTGGTGCACAAAGAAACCAAAGTCCTGCTCTTGTCCTGTGCTCCCAAAGACCCAATGCAAACATCTATGGAATTTTGTATTTAATTTTTTTTTCACATCAGTTAGAAGAGGACTGGATTAAAAACAAACAAATGAAAATTATAGGCTGAATCCTTGTCAGTGCTGCAACAAGACCTGTTAGTGAGCCTTTAGTATGGGAAATGTAGGGGAAGCAGAGTGGAAACTGTGAAAAAGTATCCACACTTTAGAGAGCTACAGACATGTATGAAGTCATTGACCATCATCTTAACTCTCCCCTGGACAAAATAATTCCAGGTAACTACCCCCATCACACAAAGATGAGCCTCATCTCCTTCAGTAGGGCCAAGTGGATGGAGGTAAATCCATACACTTTGAAAAAAGACAGGACTGCAATGACTATCATGAATAGCCTGGGTAGATGTGAAGACATCAAAGGAGAAATAATTGCATGGAAATTGGGAACTCAATGGGTTTTTTAGGCCTAATTGAAGGCAGAAGAAGGAAGCAGATGATGTTGGCTCTAGTCCTGGCCGTGGTGGTGAAAGTGGAGGCTTTTTCAAGGTCTGCAGTCCTCTGTAAGAAACTAAAGGAAATTTCTCTGCAGACTTTAATGGAAAATGTTCTCTGCTTTTCAGTCTTATTCTCGTTGAAAGTGGAAAATTTTTCTAGAAATTAAACTTCAATGGAAAACAGGGGGTTTGAAACTTTGAACTTGTCTGTTTTCCAGGAAACCCTTCATTAATAGCCAACATTATTAGAGAGGACAGATGAGTCATGAAAACCTCAAGAAATTTTGAGTATGAACTAGCAAATAATGAAAAAGCAACAAATTGTGTAAGAAAGTGATAGAACTTTTTCATTTTTTAATCTTCTCTCTATATGGCAATGATATGGGAGACTTGAGCCAATATTAATCACCTCTTCCAACACAGAAAATGAGACTGAATTCTACTGCCAGCCCACTGGGTGACACTGCTTTGCAGTCACCAGCACTGAGCCAGTTCACACCAGCCTGCCATTTGGTCCTGAATCTCCTGCTCATTTAGTGTTTGAACATCATCTCTCCCTGCACCCTCACCAAATTAAGAGCAGGGCTTTAGGAGATTATAGTCACCACAAAATCAAGGCAGAATTCATACTATGTATTTGCAGTGCACTGGAAAGAAAATTATACCTTAGTAAAGCTAATAAAAGCAAAAGATCTTATTAATTTCTTTATTTTTCTCTTGGCTTCAGCTCAGGGACCAGAATTAATTTGTGGCAAATGCATATAAATCTCAGACTAAACTACAATTCTTCCTCCTGATCTCCTTTCTGAAAGGTTACAAAATCCTCAATTAAAAGCCTCAGAAGACCATTAAATATCATTGCTAGTGCAGTTCTAGGTGCTACCCTCATGTCATCAGTTGCCAGTTCTTCATCTCCAGACTTGAAGAGATTAAGGTGCTGTTGCAGAACGGGAGAGATCTTTGCACCAGCAGTCCTGGTGACTCAAAATAGGTGGGGAAATACACTGATTGCAGAAGGTACTCAAGCACCTTTAAGAACACAGTCATGTTTCATCTTTAATGATATTCATCCCTTCTTAGGGGCTGATTCTTGGGGTTAAAATACCCCTTTGTCTTTTGACAGATAGTTGTCTCATAATTAATTTTTCTCCCTCTGGGTCTGCTGAATCCAAAGGTTGTGTAGTGGTTTCCACTTTCCCTCCTCATTTTGGTTGTCATGAATATTGCCAAAGAATTGCCTTTTCCTGCCACAGCCCAGGGTCTTGAGGGCAGCACTAATGCAAGTCAGTGTCAAAGACTGATCTATGTATCCCAGAGAAAGATTGCTCCTCCCAAGCTCCTTCAGAAATACCAATCAATGTTGCCATCTGGAGGACACACGGCTTTACAGTAGACCCTGTTTCCATTTTATGCTGCTGCTGTGATACCCCCATCATGAAAGCCCAGCTCACCACAAACAGTTGTTACTCTGCTTTTCATGTCCCAGATTTTCTTCAGTTTCCTTCTGCAACTGATTATATCTGTTAGTCTTTTTTTCATATGTTCCATGAAGCCTATCATTATTGTATTACTTCTACATCTGAGAAATTGTTGTTATTATCATTATTAAATAATAACAACCATATCTGGTATCTTGATTTGTCAGAAACACAAAAAACCCAACCAAACCCTGTGTTTCCTCAACAAATGATTTCTGGTGTCTTGGAAAAGCATTTTCCCTCAAAGCAAGGGCTGTGCAGATTCAGAGCAGGCAGAGCTCTGGCTTGCTCTCTCTAGGAAAGTCAAAGAGCAAATTTCTCATGAAACTGGATTGTAGATACGAAGTACAGAGCTAGAAAGGGCTTTTGTACTGGTCAATTTAACACATTCGTTTTAAATATTTCTAAGGACTGGATATCATCTGACAGAGGTATAGATATCAGATGTCTAATGTCATCTAGAGTGCTTCTATAACCTGAGTGGTGAGTGTGGTGTCTCCACAGATGTCTCAAGGATGAAAGAGGTAATCCAGGAGTGTCTGTTTCATACCAGGTACTCCAAAAAAATCTGCTGTTATGGTTCACAAGTAATTATACTAACTTGTATCACAGAAGTGATTCTGTAGCTGTACCCCAACATACACCTGATATTCTGATTTATGTTGAAACATAACACAATAATTAAAAATAAACCCTCTAGATTTTCTGCTTCTGAACTACATTCTCATCACTGAGGCTATTTAATATTTGACATGAGGTCCATGGCTCTAAGAGGAGATTCCTTCTGACCTCCATGAACCCTGGATGTGGTTCTGTTTCTTGTACTTTGGTTGAGATTATGTGAAGGACATTTTGTTGGTGTGGCCATTCCAGCTCCTTGGGTCTGAATTAATTAGTTCTGGACAGCAGTTTAAGTAAGCACCTTCTAAGGAAGACACACAACCTAAAGCACCGCAAGTTACTTTAACATTACTAGAAACAGATAACTGGGCTGGAAATGACCTTCAGAGGTCATCTTTGCCCATTTCCTGCCCCAAGCTCTGCCTAAGCCTCTTGGTCAGACATTTGTTTAACCTATTCTTAATGGCCCTAACTTCCACAGATCTCACCACAACTTTCCCAGAAAACTTCTTCCAGGCTTTCACAGTTCTTCCTGTTTAAAGGAGTTGTTCTTTTTCCCAAATATTTTATCCAAACTTTTCCTGCAGTGTCACACTGTCACTCCCCATCTTACCCTCCACTGACACAAAGTTAGAAATTGCAGAGTCAAGAAAACAGAACAGTGATTTTTCCTTACCAGTTGAGACAGAGACATCAAACACAGTTGTCAACGTAAATTTGGACAGCACAGATGGCCCCTCTTCAAACATCAGTCAGATCAGAAAGTGATTTCTGGTTCTCAGTGGAAACAGCATCCCCAAGTTGTCGGATCCTGTGAGCTCCCTGGGATAATAGCTTCCAGCAACAAACACCATGTACATAGTTTGGTGTGCCAAAGCTCCCGTGACCTGGGGCAATAACTCCCGTAGACAGTGGCAGAGGATGGATATTGCAAGGTTCAGCGGGAGTGGTCCTTGTAAAAATTAATTGATTTTAGAACAAATTGCATCCCAGAAGATCTTGACAGTAGGATCCCAGGAGGAAATGGGCAACCATCTATTCTGTAACCTCCACAGCTTTTGTCAGCTTGCAAGTCAGGTTCCCTGCTCCACAGGGTGTTTATAAATCGAGTGTGGGAGCCTGTATGGACACATAGAGACATATGGAGACCTCGTGTTCTTGGGCCCAGGCTCTCCTCTGTACTTCTTCTAATTTAAAGGAATGCCTCTGTTCCTAGCTGGACTTTTAGTGATTCATGGAGTACTCCTTCAGTACTCCTGTTTTAAAATTGGAATGCAAGTTTAGCAGGGAAAATTTGTAGGCAGAATGACATTAACTTCATAGAAATTAATTTATTTTAATAGCAACATAATTGCTAACTTGGTGTCCTTCCAAGTGGTCTTGTAAGTAATTTTATTCTCTGCTTGGTATAGGGGGGTTGGGTACAGCCCTAATCAGGAGCTTAATTTTCTACTTTGATGTATTAGCAGCCTTCTTAGCAATACTTGCTTGTAAACAGTGTGAAGCTGGCAACCAGGGTATGCTTATATATTTTCAGCAACATTGTGATACAACAATCCTTGCAAATCTCGAAACAGGCTTTAAAAGGGATTTCCTGGGGCTTGCCACAGAGCACTGATGGAAACTGAGGCACAGTGCAGTGATGGGATTTGGTCCAACTGGCCTCTTCAAGCCCTCCTGTCTTTCTCTCTCTCTCTGTGCTGGTGTCCTTGCCAGGGGTACTCAGGGATTTAAAGATGCCTGTACCAGTTTTGTGCCTTTGTCTCCAACACTGAATCCTGTTAAATGCAGTCTAAACTTCCCAGTGGCCTCAAAGGCTGTGGAGAGGGCCCCTGTCTGCATCTCCAGGTAGATGTCTGGACAGGCTGGCACACTGTGACCGCATTAAAAAAAGCCTTAGTGGAACTACTTTCTGCTGTCTTGGAAATTGCTATGTTTAAGGGAATAATTTTGCTATCACCACTGTTTTCTTTTGTATTCCTCCCCCAAAATCGAGCAATATTTCAGCCCAAATTAAATGGGCTGTCACTTTCAGAGCAGCACATTTGACTCCTATGTGTGACTTTGCCATTTTTGTCTTGTTGAATACTCTCTGTCGGACTATGATGAATGATCGCAGAGCAAAGTAAAAAAAATAGGCTGAAATCAAAATGTTTCAGCTTTGTTGAAAAAACACATTCCAATTGAGCCAAAGTGGGTTTTTCAAGGAAGTTTCCTAATGGGGAAATTGTAATTGTGAGCAGGGGGAATTGTAAGCTGCTCCAGGGATTTAGTAAAAATATTTATTTTTGCAAAGGATCTTGCAGGAACCTTTTCCATAAACGACCCCCAACAGAGATGCACTAACCCCTCTCCTCATCCTTATGAGGATCAGAATGTTTCTCGAGACTTTGGGGATTGGGATTGGGTTTGGGAGCCTTTGGAGAGGAGTGTGCAGTTCTCACTATGCTCTACCACAATATATTGCATTTATCCCACTTCCATGTGCAAAGTGTGTCTTTAATTTCCAGTGTACAAAGATTTGGTTTCTAGTTTTGCCTTGTTTTCACCATATATTTTCCAAAACCACTTTTTTTTCCCCATTAATGTTCACCTTTAACCTATTGATTTGCTATAAAAACAAGCCCTTTTATAAAGGAAAGGTAAAAGGAAATGAGGGAAAACATAAACACATTGCAAAAGCAAGGATTTCCCAGAATAAACCCACATATAACACAAATATATGATGTAGCTTCTTTTATTAGCACTGTAAAAAAGAAGGCAGGGAAAAATGTGAAAATACATTAGGGATTTTAAAGGCAAGCAAATCAATTAGTCATTACTGACATAAATTTCCCTTTCTTGGGGACGTTCAACCTTCTCATATCCCGTGGATGAACTCTGAAGCACCTGTACTAGATCTGTTTTCAGTAAGGAGATTTAAACTACTGTAGATGTTTTTCCAAGGAAAATACAATGTTGACAGAATAATGCGTGGAAGAAGAGGCTACTAAGGCAGCTGCTATAAATTGCCAGCCTTGTAATCCCTCTTGCAACACGCCCAGCTTCACAGGATGTGCATTTGTTGATGCTCTACATATGGTTTTGAGCAAAAGTAATTCCCCCCCGCAACATGACGAAAGCTAAGCATGCCCTGCAGTTGCAAAGGAAGGGTCCTCCCCTCCCTTCTCTCCCTTCCCCTCCCTGAGCACTGGCATAATGGTGCTCATTTTGGAAAGCAGCATCATGTTTTCACATATAACACTGTCACCTGGTAGATGTCTGTGGCGCTGGCATGGGTTAGGACATGAGTGTTCCCAGCTGCCCCCGCAGCCCCTGGCAATGTCCTGAGGGCTCAGATGGTCCCCTCAGTATGCCCAGCATGGCTTGTGCTGCCAGTGAAGCTGGGTCTCTGGTAGTGTCCCCCACTGTGGTTACATCATTCTTTCTGTGTCTCCCCACGTCTGCCAGGGCAGAAGACCAACTGTCTGGGAGAGATGGTGGAAACCTCTTCCACTATTCTGGTGTAGTTTGGCTGTTCAGCCTTTCCCCTCCAACATCCTTTTCCACAAAGCAATTTTAGCATTTTAGTCTTGGACACAATAAGGTGCTTATAGACCCTTCTGCATTGTCAAAGCTAATTATTTTTTTTTTAATGCAAATATTGTAATTTAAGCATTCCCAGCCCTTTCTCCTGGTGAATGCACCCCTAAACCCCACTCTTTGTAGCAGAATTAATTTTCTGACAGATAATTTTCCCTGTCTTCTTCCCTGTGGGGCCACAGAAAGAGCTGCCCATGTCTGGTTCAGACTAAATGCTGCTGCTTGGGAAATCCCTGCCTAGGGCTTTCTGAGCTGGGATGGGTTTTGTATCCCTCAGGGATGATCTGTGCACATTCATGCGTGATTGCTCTGGATCCCTGAGCTCACAAAAATATCCCTGGAGCAGAACTGTAAAACATGAAGGGAAAGGATTTTGTGAAAGAGCCCACACCATGGGAGTGCCTGATGTTAAGGGAGCAAGAGTAGGAGCATGAGGAGGAAACCACTTTGCTCTCCCAACTGTTTTCCTTTGCAGGAACCTTGCTCTGTCTCCTTAGTTATTCTGGTCTCAGCTCCAAGTATTGTTTCTCCTACATCTTTTAATCCAGTAACTCTGCCATGTAAAATGCTTTAACAACTGCAGCAGTGATCAGCACCCAGGACCCTTTTCCCATCCTTGAGCAGATGCAATGAAGCCAAACTCCCTCATTCAATCCCTTGTCTCAGCAGCTTTTGAGCTACCTCCTACAGGACCACATAGAGAAATCTTAGGATGCTCCCACTGTCGCCTTAGGCTTTAACCCTTATATTTTTCAAATTCTGTATTGCCTAGTGTGTGACTCTGGGATGCTTTATAGCCTGTTAGCTGCTGTTCTGTCACACTAAGATAGACATAATAATATGTCTCTGGGCTTGTTCTCCAAGGACACTTAGACTGCCCAGGCCCAAGCTTCTAAA
>VZRZ01008463.1:257824-321694 GCA_013398175.1 Climacteris rufus | reverse complement strand
TTTTTTTGGTTTTTTTTTCTTTTTTTTTTTTTTTTTTTTTTTTTTTTTTTTTTTTTTTTTTTTTGGCTGCATCTGGGAAGCTGTCCTTTGTGTAAACAGCTATCAGAGTGAGCAGGAGTATGTGATCCATTAGCTCCGCTGAAAACACAATCATTGTGTTATTCCAAGCTGATGAAAACGTCCTCTGTAGTTTTCTCTCCCAATGTCCACATGCCAATCAGCATTTGTCAGTGATATAATTTTCTCGCATAAACACATCCGTTGTGCAACTTCCACCCCAAGTAAATAGACATAATTCCAAAACCAAATAACACACTTGGAGGGGAACGGGAGATTAGACAGACAAGGAGGTGGAGGGCGAGCAGAGGGGAGTGAAACTGCAAGGAGAGATCAGCTTTAATTGCAAAGGGGAAAGATGGAAAATTCTCAGGAACAGGCAACATGACTGGTTTATTTCTTCATAGAGCAAAAAAGGCTGGGAAGGCGAATAGTTGGGGCTATTTTTTTAATGAACATTTGTGAATGAGGACCACCATGAATTGCTGAAAGAAGGATGGCTGTTGTTTATGGAATTGGGAAAATATTTTTTTTCCCAATTTGAAACAGAATAGACAATACTCTATAAGTGGGGAGGTGCCATTTCCCCGTTTTCACCAGAAGGCCTGCTCAGACATGCTACATTTTTCCCCTCCTTGTTCAAAGCTTACATAACCTCCGGGTAATTGTATCTTTGAATCCAATATTGCAGACTGATGCAAAAGAATGTTTTCCATCCCATATGTTTCCAGTGTGTTTGGTGTGTCTGTGTTTGTGTGTAAGGAAATTTGTAAAATAAATCCTTTATTTACATGAGTCCCCAGACTTGGCAGACCATGGCTGTGCCATGTGCATTCATACAGGATTGGTCCATGGCTATATGCAGTGTTTATTTAAATATATCTTCTGCCTACACACTGTACAAAAAGCATGTGTGTACACCAGAAAATACTATATGACTGTAGAAAAGATGTCTGTTCTTTAGAGGAATGTCTTATGTGTGATCCTGTAGGAGAATTATGCAAGAAAATAGGTTGGTGCAGGAGGAAGGGAAAAATATATAATTATTAGTGGTTTTGTGCATATTCATACATTTTGTGTGTGTATACATGCACCCTTGTTCATCTCCCCAGGTCACAGCCCTTGCAAAACTGAAGTCTGGGAGGGCTTCTACGTGAGACAGGATCTACCTCTTGTCCTGAAGCAGAATTAAACCTATTAACCATTTTCCAAACCAATCCACACAGCCAAAAAACATGGTTCTCTGCTCTTATTTGTGTGTGCAGTTCACTACGAAGACATGAACTTTAAATTCTGCTGTGCCTTAAAGAGCCAGCCGGGGTGACTTCAGCGGTACCCAGAGGCCGGGGGCCCAGCAGGGCAGTTCCTCCCTGGGCAGGCACTTTGCAGGCAGCTGCTTGCACACCCAAACCATGCTGGCCGGAGATGCTTTCCATCCCTTTTCCATCTGCACACTGGCCTCTCCTCCCTGTGGGGCGATGCCGTGGGTGTCAGCCTGTGCAGCTGGGCGTTCAGTGCGGGACAGCTGTGCCGCAGCACACGGGCCGAGCATTGCCCCGCGTGGGAGGGCGAGAGGGGCTGAATCAGGGTCCCCACTAGGTTGTACAAAGCTCCTCCACTCACCGGGAGGCAGCAACATCCCTAAATGCCTCCCAGCTGCTGTGTTCTCAACCATCACTGCTCCTGCCAAGAGCAATCTTGGCTGTCGCCCTTCCCGCCCGGAGCACCGGCTATCCCAGAGCCACTCGTGGCCCCCACTGCCAGTGCCCTGTGCAGGGGGCTGCCTGTCTGCTCTGCAGAGGGAGGGGGGACAACGACACACACTTTTATGTGATCCCATGGGAACCGATCTGGTTTCAAACACAAGCGCTGGATCACCTGATTTGCATTTTTCCCCATTAGAGGGTCTCAGGCTAGGGGAGGGGAGAGCTGAAACTCTAAACCTCTTTGTGCTTATTTGCTTTATGATCCTGTTGGGTGCAGTGTTTACTCAAATCCGGCAAGCATCTGGATTAGATAATTTGTTGGAAATTAGCAGTGTTTGATGGTTATCAGCCCTTGCGTGATTAAAACCCGGCTGTCAGCGTCGTGTTTGGGTTTCAGGAAGGCAGGGACACCAGCTGCAGGAATCCCCCTGCTCAGAGCTGTGGGGAGCAGCAGGACTCACACCACCCTGGAGGGGATGCATCCAAGAGACCCCTGCACTGTGTGACTTTCCAGGAGAGACAAAGGGGCAAAAGTGCTGAAAAAAACATCTTCTGCTTCTAGTTACACAGACAAGATGGGAGGAAGGGAGGAAGTGGGTGCAGGGTGCTGGGGGCTGTGTCTTCAATATTACAAATGTTTCAGCTGCTTCTACCTGGCCTGTGCTTTGCTCTTCATATTTACACCAAAGGTGGGCACAACGGGAATGCAAAGAGCTTTGCTCACTCTCTACATTTCTGATTTTGATATTTTCTGTCTAGGAAAGTATTTGTGCATCCCTTTCCAGCCCTGCACTCCCACCGTATCTCTGCACCCCCACATCCAAGCACAAAGAACATTCACCCTCTTTCCTTCTCTTTCCTCCTCTTTCCTCCACCCTTCACTTTGGGGTTGGATCTTGCTCCCTTTAAGTTAACTGGGGTTTTAAGGCTGGATTAAATGGTGACAAACCCAAACCCTGCTGGAGGAGTTTCATCACTGTTATATTAATATGTGCATTTTTTCACAAGGCTTCATGGAGCACTCCAGCACTCGTGGCACAGCAGATGTTGTGTTCGTCACAGGGAGAAGAAAGAATTAAAGACATTGCTTCATCCACTTGGGGCCAGCGGGGCTCAGTGAGTGCAGTGCCCTAGTGATGTTTGTAGAGGAGGGTCAGATATGTCAGTACCCTGTTCTGGGGCAGAATCTGGACTGTTCACTGATAGAGCAGCCAGACAGGTGTCCTATGTGCATGCTCTACCTAATGGGATACTCAAAAGCAGGAAAAGCCAATGGAATGCTTAGGATGTTGAATAATTGCAGTCCCTTTCTCAGATATATCAAGTAGATAAATGATTAAGAAGCAAACTGTAGGTATACTTTGCAGGATGGTGAGAGATGTGCATTTATAAATATAATTTATATATAATATATGGGCTTTAAAAGTATGCTTCCTCATGCAGTGACTCTCAAGAATTAATATTTGCAGCTGGGGATGTATAGATATATTCAATGTATAGTATAAACCACATAAGATTGACTGTATGTGCTATATGTGTTTGAAGAAGTGAGTTAGGGCTTTCTAAAAGCCAGAAGAGAATGGCTTTGAATGTATAAAGGCAACATACTATATTACTTTGAAATCTCTGCAGTTTTTTGGTACACTGTCACAATCATACTAAATGAGCAGAACTGAAATATAAACAATTTGTTTGGTTTATTTATTTTTAATATAGTGTAATGAGCTCTCTAAAGAAAGGATACCAAATAATAAAAAATCTCTGCAGTTACACTCTGAAACTGGCCCCACCACTTGCTCCACTGCAGCAGTGTTTGCTGCAGCAGTGCCTGCCAGCTCACCTTTACACAAGTGAGGTGTGAGGTTATTTGGTCACCTTTGCATCAGCTCAGCAGCACTGCCAGGGGTGTGCCAGTGCCATGGTGGGGAACCCACACTGGTGAGCCTCACACAGACCTGCAGGCTGGTCCCACCTGGGCTGCCAGCCTTGTCCAAGCAGGATCTGAGCACTGTAAATTTATCAAGGCAAACCCAGAAGGACCTGTGGTATCATATAGGAATGGGCATTATCTTTCATCCCCTCATTTTCGAACTGCTGTTATGCATTTAAAAGTTATTTCTCTACTTTTCGGTAGTCAGCTGTGGGACCTGGCTCCATCTGCAGATATCTCTGCCTGGGTTACCCCTAGCTGATCCATTCTATGTCAGCATATCCATATGGACCAAAGCATGGTCCTGCAGTACCTGCATCCAGGTCAGTGGGCGTATGGGGCAGCCCTAGACCAGGCTTTGTATGTGGGTGTTCTCTGCAGGCTTCTGGACTAGGGAAATTATCAAATCATCACCCTTTAAACCTTTCCAATCACTTCCCGCCCACAACTTGATTTCTGGGGCCTTCAGATCTCCAGGCAAGTTTGCTGCCTCACACTAATGAATACCGCGCGCTGAGTGAAAACTCTATCTGCACATCTTTAAATTAAACCAAACCACACACATGCACACACAGAAAACATTTCAGCCTACCCAGTGGGTTTTTGCCTTGCTGCATGTTCAGGGTTTCTTATTGATGTGGGAACCGTGCAGCAGAAGAAACTCCTTAAATGTGCATCAGGAGCAGTAATTTCTCCCTGTAGCCTGCAGCATGGGTTCAGACGATATGATCATGAAAAAGGGAATGATTTCCTGCCCCGTAGAATTTAATTTTATGAATGGAGCCGTGTAACGCAGCATAGTAGCTTAAAAGAAAAAAACAACACCATAAAATACATGAGAGGAGTAAACAAGTTATACACCACTCTGTCAAATGGAAAACAAAGCTAACTTACATGGATTGACTTCCTTGTTTGCCCTTTCATTGTTCCTTGATGGTAAAACTCTTGCGTTATGATTTTCAGAAGCACATAGCACAGAATGGTTTATGATGTTTACTTAACATATAGGACAATAGATGGAAAAGTGCCACAATTTGTGACGCTGACTGCAAAATAAACCTACCATCGTTCACACAGAGTGCTGTTCCTCTGGATAAACAGCCACGTTGCTTGGCAGGAACAGACCATCGTCTCCTGGGTCCTTCTTGCTGGAGCTGCACATCTTCGGGCCTTGAGCCATTGGTGTTTGAACATAGACGCCTTTTGACTCCAGTGGGCCAGTGCTGGCACTGCACAAGCTCTTTGTCCTTATTTAGATAAAATAAAGATCCCTGAAAGGCCTCCCGGCTCAAAAAACCCTCATTTGTTGCTCCACAATAGCTGCTGACATGGTAAAGTTGCAGAGAGGCCTCCAACCAACAGCTTAAATGTAAATATCTTGGGGCCAAGCGCAGTTTGGATGTGGAGCCAGGTCCACATTGTAGCATTAGTCCCAACTCCATGGTTCACTTACTAGGATAAGAAATCTCCTCATCCCCACTTTGCTTTATGAAACCATCTCTAGTGCACCAAGGTGGGTTGGAGCTCAAAGTGACCAAACAGTGCTTTTTCTGTGAGACTTTGAGTAAGGCCTTGTCCCAAGAGCAGAGGCTGAATCATGACTGTGTCTGAGGAAGTGTGTCCAGTGAATTTTACATATGCTTGAATTAACAAATCCTAGAAGATAGAGTGGAAAAGGACCTTGAGAAGCTATTGATTTTTACTCTTCATTCAGGACCTAAACAGCCAGCCCTAACCCAATCCTGGCACATGCACATCAAGCCTCTTCTGAAAACACCCTAATGATGGAGGTACCATAAACTCTTCCAGTGCTCCCTTGTCTTCACTTTGTACAGCTTTCCCTGTGCTGTCTAATGTCATCCCACCTTTGCTGCAGCTCAAGTGCAAGGCTCTTCCTGTCCTTCCCATGGGAGATACAAAAGTCTGTAACCTCCTTCTTCTTACTCCGGGGTTTAGAGACCATCATGCTATGTCATCTTTGCATTTCTTAGACTAAACAAACTCACTCATTTTCAAAAACATTTCTCATGTTTTCTAGCTTTCTGACTCACTTTTTATGGCTATTGTGCTCATCTGAATTCCAGCTGCTCTGTGCCTTTCTTAAGGACCTCCCCCCAGGTCTGACTATCCCTGGATTTGATCAGCTCTGATCAAAACTTGGTTATGGACCATCCTTGTGGTTTTGACTTGTATTGGATCCAAAGCAAATTAATCCCGTGGCATTTTTTCCCATTGGTCTCTTGGGATGTGACAGTTTTAAAGCAGTTGCAGAAGATAAACACAGTGGAGACCTTCCTGGTGGTGAGCAGTGGGACAGGCTTACCTCATGTGTCTTGCATAAAATGCCCTGGGTTATTAATTTCAGTGTGAGGCCGAATTTTGATCTGTGATATGTCACACTGGCTTTTGGTCAGCCAGGAGCAGTGGCACAGAGGAGAGGGAGGAACTGTACAGGTGCTGAACTTTGCCCACAGCCACAGTGGAATAACAGCCCTCCTGGTTTGCTTTGTCATGCATCATCCAGCTCACCACCAGCAATCTGCCAGAGTCCAGAGAAACTCTATAAAACCCCATCCAGTATGTCCTGTTGCACATGGGTGTCCACTCTGGCAGTGTTTTTTAGCTGACTGTAGCTTAAATAGGATAACAGGTTATCAGCCAGACTACTTGCATGGACATGGTTGATAGGGAACGGACAGCATGGATTTATCTGATCTCACATTATGTCAGTCTAGGTTTTTCTCCTGTCAGAGTAATAAGTTCTTGTGGGCAGGGAAGCTGCAGTTGGGGTACTTTATCTTGACTTTAGCATCAATCCATGGGATGTTCCTATAAATGTAAGAGTTCTGACAATACTAATCCAGCTGTTCTATTGTGCTGGGTGTGGAGAGAAGTACAGCTAAGCTGTCTTCTTTATACAAACCATTCTGAGGAAAACAGATTTTGTTTGCCTTTTGAAGGCTGCTATTATTATTATTATTACTATTATTATTATTATTCAAAGAGTCTGTCTTCTGAGGGAAGGAACTTTCTACTTGCACTTCTGAAAAAAAAATTAAAATTATAACACCTCTAATAAATTAACTAGGAAAGTTTCCTTTAAGAGCATGTCATTATGTCAACTCTGTTCAGTGGCGAAGCATTGCATTCAGTAAATATATATTCGGGAGCTACTTTGTGATCATTGACATTTGACACTGTTCTTACATCTCTCCCTATTAGCATGTTTATGTTTGGAGTGTACTTGACCTATTTCAGAAATATTCCTCATCTTTTCCCATTATTTACTGAGCAGCAATAACCCTGGATAGAACTGCTGCATTTTACAGGCTGCGAAGTTTCATGGAAACAAGAGACCCCTCTTGTGTTGCTTAAGTAGCTCATCTGTGAAGGTAAATATATTCCTGGATTTAATTAGGAGTTGCAGTATTAATATTTATGCAGATGAAACTAGTTGGGGAGGGAGGTGAAAGAAAAGGGAGTACTGGTGTGTTTGTCATTGCTGAAATGAACTGACCAATTCATTCTTCATGAGGGACACAAACAAAGGTCTCAGACCTCTTGCGTGGAAATAGCTGTTTCACTCCTTGCTCCTAACAGAGGGCTGAGACCAAGTCAGAGATCTAAAGACACAGCTTGCACCAAAACTTGTTTTGTTTCATGTTTAAGTGCTGTTCTTCATGCTGAGACAAATTTGAAGACCAAGTGAGAGTGTTTTGAAGACAGATACTCTAGGAGTATGGAAAAGGAATTTCAGATGCTGGAGCAACAGGAGAGATCTGATTTGTTCTGTCTCATGTTGGCTATGATTTTCATGTGCTGCAATACTTTTCTGGATGTTAGTGTGTTTTGAGGCATGAAATGAAAGCTTAAAATCTATTTGTGACTGATAAAGGAAGATAAAGGTTCAGCCATAATGCTTGGCATTCATATTTTGAAGCTGTATGATTTAAAAGCACCTCTGCAGTATAGTTTTCAAATGCCTTTTTATCTCCAAAGTGTTGAACTGGAACATATTTTCTATTGTCAAATTCTCACATGTGGGAAAAAGATTTGAGTCTGCACTCACCCTTGAAACTCAGAGACAATTCAGGTCTTTCTGACCTTGTCTTTTCACACCCAGATGAGACAGCAGAAACCTCCTGCCTTGGACCCAACCTGTTTTTTTTTCACTCTTGCTCTGACCTTGCACCCCTTAGTACAAAACTTGGTTGGAAAAGGTTTGGAGGTACATAAACCAAGGGAACTCAGCATCCATCCTTCATAAATGGTGTTACTGTGGGCTTATATATGAGCATGAACTGTTCAAAGGTGGCATCTTCCATGTTGTTATAATGTGTGATGGAGAGTCCTGGCACATCAGAAGTTACAGATCATTTGGGAACACAAAGCTGTGTCAAAGGCAACAGGGAAAATATGCTTTTTCTTGCTCAAGGAGCAGTTCACCTCTTTGTTCTCCCTTTTGTACCCAAGCTCCACCTGGCACTCTTTGATTGAAATTATCAGGTACCAGGGGAGCTCAGGGCTGACTGTGTTAGAAAGCATCACCTTCCCTTCAGTCACAGTTTTACCTCTTTGTTCTGCTCTCATAGGGTAGTTGGATGCTAATAAATCAGCTCTCTGGTTCAACATATTTAAGATGCTTCTAGTGACTGGAAAAATAAGCACACTCTTGTCTCTTTATTCCCTGTTTTTGTTTTGCTCTGTTCTTTACTTCCATTCTTTCTGTGTAAGACCAACATTCTGTTACCTCCGTTCCCTCCGTTCTGGAGATCAGCTTTTGCTCCTGTACAATTCTATTACATTTTTGGATAGTAAAGGAGAAAGATGCTTCAGTCCCAGCCCTTCGCTTCTGCTTTTTGTTCCCCTGAGGAAGTCACTTGCATCCAGCATGGTGCCACAAGTCTTTCCCACTCCAAGGTTCTACGTGACAGATATAGAAAGCTGGAGACAGCCACCAGCTCTGCACAAGCCTGAAAGCAGTCCCAAGCCCCATGTCTGCCAGGGGGTGTCCTTTCCTCACGGCAGGACAGAGCACATGTTGCATAGTTGTTCACCACCTTCTACCCACCCACTAAGGGCCTGCTACCTCTATGTTGCAATACAATAGACCATAACCTCACCCTACCCCTCTGCAAAATCTGCTGTCAATAGAGTTACCTGCCTTAGACAGAGACTACAACTGGGGCTGGGGAATGGAATGGTGTCCATCCTTAAAACCAGACCAAGCCAGGATGATCCAGATCTCAGAGGGGGCAGCCTTGGCTCCACAGGGATGGCAGAATCTGGCCATAAATAGTGTGTACCACAAAGACGTGCAGGGGAAAAAAAAACCACTTAGCAACAACAGCAACAGTTGCCACTGCAATTATTCCAGCAAATGACAATAATTTGTACTGACCACACTGTGGCCTGCCTATACCTTGCCAACTTGTTCCTGCTCCAGCCATTAATATCAGTTTGTTTTGCACACAAAGAAAATAGCTCTCATTTAAAGCTCCCTGTGCACTTTGTGAGTTGTTAATGAAGTCTCATGATATCCATGGCCTAAAAAGAGTACTGTGAGCTACTTTTTCTTGAGAAAGAACCATGATCTGCTGGTTGTCAGAGGAACTCATTTGTCAGTTTTTGTCCCTCATATTTGTGGCCCCGTTCTTTGGAATAATAAGAGTTTGGCTTGAGGAATGGGCATGAAATGTGGTTGTGTTTAAAATTTGTTTATTTTCATTGTTTTTCTTTAGCTTTGTTCTTGGAGCTTGTACAATAAAGGCAAATAATTTAAAGGACACAGAGGGCTGGAGTTTGGTTTTGTATAGAATGTGGGAGGCTGACAGAAAAGCCATGTCCAAGTGAAGGGACTGCATTCAGCAAAGTCAAGGTGAACTGAAGTATTTAAAGGCTCTGGAAGACTTGGACTTGGAGTAACTTCCATCTTCCCTCTCAGCTTGTAACTCACACCCCACTCACACCCAGGCTGAACTCACACCCGGCCGCTGCCAGGGAAATTACACCTCTTAAGTCATCAGCTCCAAAACTGGCTCAAGAGCCCAAAACGAGCTCAACTTGGGCAAACTCACCTGTTGAATCATGCAGACAAGGAAGAGACACTAAGCTGCTATGAATCAATGCTAATTACTCTAGTGAGCTAATTGATGCATTCCTAGAATTCCTCTTGAGGTTCTTGGCACTCTGAGCTCCACTGCTTTCTTCAGAGCCAGCAGAGGGAAAGGCATATAAGTGCGTGAGAAAGTTCTTTTATTTGGTAAACAGACAACACTGCTGCATGCAAGGGCTCCAGGGCTGGCAGGACAGCAACCTTACCCCAAAACACATTTGTGAGACTTGGAGGTGTTCCCCAACTCCCCCCAGCTGCTCTGCCACAACCAACTTGTTCCAGATGTGGCAGGGTACCTCCACCACAGGCTGTTTCCAAGCTTCTTATTAACATGTACTTTGTACCATTGCTGGCATTCAGATCAGTTCAGCTCACCTGTAGATTTGGTTAATGGGAAGAAGACAACCAGCGAGTGAAAGAGGAGTCCTTGTCTCAGGGTACACTGTGAAACCTCTGACTGCTGCAGAGGCAGAACAGACCTTGTCTTCTGGGCAAGGAGTCCGCTTTCCCCTGTGGTTCTCAACCCACAGCATGAAGATTGCAGAAGCTACTTTGAGATGCTTCCAAATATCACCTGAGAGAGTCTGGTCCATTCTCAGGAGACCTGACTTTATTGCTCTCACAATCTGTGAGTTCTAAATGTGTCAGAAACCACTTGAGTAATGTCAAATAATTTGACTCCCTCTAAAGTCAGTGAAGATGGAGGTGGCTCCTCCAGACAGAGACACAAAATTAGTTTGGAGATGATGACTTCAGCACTCATTCCTATGGCAAAATTCCACTTAAGTGTCACAATCTCCTCTGTAAATGCTTCACTAAAATGAAGTTCAGTGTTGCCTGTACGCCTTCTCTGTGAGGTCTGAGAATGTGTATGAGTGCAAGCACACAGGCAAAAATAATTGCTACTATCAGCTTTAAATTGGTGTTTTTCCATCCCTTTCCTTCTCCTGTCACAGATGCTCCCCACATGTATGTGTACATTGATCCTTTTCAGTCTTTACTAGCATATTTCTTTATAAATTCACATTGGTTATTTTAGTAGAATAAATAAAATACGAGAGATAGGAGATGGTCTAAGTAAGTTTTTAAGAAACAACTGTTGATCAAGTTCTATCCAAATGTACTGCATGGGAGTCAAACTGATAAGCTGAAAAATTGGATTACATCAGGCGTCCTCCTTCTAAAGCAATGGACAAATTAAAGCTGCTATATTCCCTTAGTTTTTCTAACAACATATTTCTCTGAATGAAACAATTGCTATGGCTACATTTCAGCTGAATGAGTTCCGTATTGTCCTTTCTAAAAAGCGCTGAGCTCAGCACACAGCACTGCAAAGTTGCTGGATTTGTTTTTGTCTCGTTTCAGTTTAGACATATGGCTAATCATGATTGAAAACCACGTAATCTTATCCAGGGCAAAATTCATATCATTATGTTGGAAGAGTTTAAGTGTTTCCCCCTTATTTTGAAATAATGTTAAACTGGGATTACGCTGTATTATATTCCTTTTGGACCTTAGATGTCCATGTGCATTCATATCAGCCGTCTGGCTGTCACATCCATGCTTGCTGCCTCAGTGAGTAACAGTGAAGGAAACCAGCATATTAGCTCCTGGAACAAATGAGGCCTTTTCTTTGTAAGAAGATAGCCTGGACAAAACTTAATATAACTGCTCCCTGTTCTTCTTAATGGAAAGCTCAGTGACATGACAGATGTCATGTCAGGTGACAGATAAATGAGTATTAATGGTCTCCCAGGCTGATGAAGTTTTAGAATATAAAAACACATCCCATCCTCTTAAGAAAATTCTCATTGTATGTTTTTGAGACAAAATATAGTATTTTTGAGCAGATGATTTTTGATTAGATGTAAAAGCAGCCTGTATCCCACATCAATAAATGCTCAGGCCTCTATGCCTGCTGCAGCCAGGATCAATTATACATTTTTGCAATTTGCACAGAACTATGTGAATAGATAAAATGTACATCTAAACACAGATTTATTTTGTCAGACATGCTGAACTATATGTACATACACGTATTTTGTGTATGCAGCACTATTACTGTGCCCCTAAACTCACACATCTCTGCAGGCACCTGTAGGCAAAGCTGTGTAATTATCCACATTGAGTTCTCAAAGCAGAGTTCTGAGGTTTTTTATCTAATTCTCTGCGGAGAGAATCACTTGCATGTCTCTATTTATAGACTGTGTGGTGTGTGTGGCAGATTTATGTGCTGTACTTTGCCCGCACACACACCTATGTGTGCCAGCAGGGCCAGTGGGGCAGGTAGGGGGAATATCTATATAATATACATATCAGCGCATTATGAGCAGCTCATTGAGTTCAGTGCAGTCCTCCTTCTGCTGCTTTTGTGCAGTTCATTATAGCAACATACTTGAGTTTGCTCAGTTGCTTATCCCAAAGGCCAACTTTTGATCTTCTCTTGGGAACCTGTCGCACTGCCTTGGTCTCTAGGTACCACAGCCAATGTGTTTACCAACTCTTTTTCTCTTTCTCGCCCTTTCTATTATGCGTCCCCTTTTCTCTGCCACACAAAAGCCCTGCGCGGTGCTTGTGTGTGGTCCCCGAGAGATGCGGGCCCGGCGAGGAGCCGGGTTTGGGCGAGGCGCTGGGCTGGAGGATCTGTGAACCCGTGCAATTAGCAGTTTAGATCCGGGACCCCACGTGTGGGAGCGGGGCCCGTGGCGGTGCCGCAGCGATGGGGACAGCCGCCCTCCGGGCCAGTGCACCGACCCCTGGCAGAAGGGTCACGGCGCGCCGCAGACAGTCCCCGAGCTCAGGAAAAACCCGGAGATCAGAGCCGCAATCTGTACTGGGGTGTCCGCCCCGTCCCCGCCACCCCCTGCACAACACATGGGTTCAGAAAGGGATCATTTGGAAAGCATTTGCAAACATATGGGTCGTTTTTAAGTCAAGACTTCTTTAATTCACTGTGTTTCCTAGTTTTTTCGGAGGGAGGAGTTTGGTGGAGGTTGTGAGAGGGGGTGTTTTGTTTTGTTTGGGGGGTGGAGGGGGATGTAGGCTCTTGCTGCAAAAAGCCTGGCTGGAGAAAAAAAACAAAAAGAGGAAGGCCGAGTGGTGGAATAAAGAGCGCAGCAAAGCAGCTTGTTTCCCAACTCATGTCCCTTACACAGAGATTAAAAGAACAAACACTCTGCTCTTCTTAATGATGGCATTACCAAGTATAATTAATTAGAAGGGTAGCAAAAGGAATCAGATCCCTAATGCTAATTACTTTCCTAAAAGGATAATATGCTCTTATGTTACCAGCCTAGATCTGACAGAAATATGTCTATTACTGCTACCGCTGCTACTAACTAATCAAGTAGGAAAATAAAATACCCGAGGGACACACATGCCTGGGTTTATTTATATGCATGTATTAATGCATATAATGATGCACTCACTTTATTATGCGTATTTATTGGCATATAATGATACACTCACTGTATTATATATATTTAATGCTATATTGTACATATATAGCGTGATGTGTACAAATACACGTGTTATCAGTTCATGGAATCATAGAACCTTTTAGGTTGGAAAAGACCTGTAAGATCATCGAATCCAACTGTTAACCAGCACTGCCAAGTCCAGGCTAAGCCATGTTTATATATTTATAGTTAGAGTGGATTTTAGACATGTATGTTGACAGACAGCCAGGCAGAAAGGCAAATATTTATGACACCACTTCTCTGCAGTGCTACCACCAAAGGAGGGGAGTGATAAACAAAAGCTCCCCCACCTTTGCCAACCTTGGCCTGTGCACTTAGGTCTGGAAAGGAGCAGGGCTGTGTTTTCCTTTTCTTGGATGGAGATGTGATGGCCCATTAGGCTGGGTCGTCAAGAACTAATGACTGGATGGCATTGATTTGCAGAGGAATTTTAGCTGCAGAAAATGATCGATGTCTTTCAGCGAAAGATTCATCTCAGCAGGCTGGACATATTTTGGGTAGCCTGCTCTGGTTACTGTGAAGGATTGCTAAATAAATAATGGGTTAGCAGCTGAAACACACAGGCTTTGGGTATTCAGTGGGAGACTGGGTTGTGGAGTTGTTATTATCATCACTTCAAGAAGTTGGAAGGGATGTCTAACGCAGCCCACTTAAAATCCTGGCCCTCAAATGACTTTAACATATTCACACACAGTGTGGGGGTTGTTACTACAAGTTTTACTACCTGTTTATCTACATCCTTCCCCCACCTCCTTGCGTGTGTGAGCCCACAGCTATGATGGACCCATGCACGTGCATATGCACATGTGGATATGAACATACACAGGCACATCCCTCCCTGAGTGTGTGTGATACCTGTGTGCACAGTTGTGTCTCCGTCTGTGAGTGTATTTTGGCTATTTTTTGGCCAAAATATGCACATTTGTGTGCATATGTATGTGTGTAGGTGCTTTTTGCCAACAGGAGAAAACCTACATATGTAGAGCTGTGTGTGTGTGTGCAGGTGTGTGCCACATGCACTAGCACAGACTTCACATGTTATTTTTAGTTGTTTCCCATCCTTCCAGACAACTTCCCAAAATATCACTCACTCTCCCCATTCCTGCCTCCCAATCCTGCTATTCCCCCAGTCTGTGAATTTCCTTCAGGACTTGAGGCCTTTGCCCAGTGCTCCTCAGTGAGCAGAAAGCAGTAAGTGCAATTTAATGTATTATTTATGAGTGGTGGGAAAGTCTAAGGGGGTTTTAATCTCTGCTTCTCCACTTCCTTCCCAGATGAAAACCATTTCACCTCCCTTCCCAGATATTCAGCTCCAGTGTGCTCCCCCACCCCACTCCCATCTGCGCCTTATTTGTACAAATGTTCCCGTGTCTTTAGAAATCATCTTCAAAAAAAAAAANTGTTTTTTAAAAAAAAAATAAAAAAAAAAAAAAAAAAAAAAAAAGAGAGAGAGAAAAAGAAAAGAAAACCCCTTGGCAAACCCATATTGTACTTAAACATTTGTGAAGATTTTGTTTCTCTCAATATGGAAGCGAGAAGGGGCTCTGGGAGGGGCTTTCGTGGAGAAATGTCTCATTCAGTCTGCTGAGCCCCCTCCTTGAAGTTTCTTTTCAAGGCTGTTGGAAAGTTGGGCAAACTGAAAAGCAAAACAATAATTAGAGATAATTGCTTGTGTCCAAACACAGGCATCAAAGCCTCGGGGGTCTCATTTGTGATGGGCCTTAGTGTGTGATCCAAAAAAAAAAAAATAAAAAAAAAGTGACCCTTATTTTATTTATTGAGTGGGGGAACAGAGAGAAAGTGCCAGATGGAAGGACCTCAGAGCAATCTCCAACGGCTCAGCCCTGCCTGCTTGGGCGAACAGGCACTGAGGCCAGGATAAAAGGGATAGAAAGCAGGGTCAGGAGAGGTTGCATAATTACTAGGGTGGAGGTAAAAGGGGTGAGGGGGGAGACAAGGGTCTCTCTGGCCCCACTGTGGGGATCTGTGCAGTCCCCCAGCTCTGTGTAGCTGGTGACATCCCTGGTAGTCAGGACAGGTACCAAGGATGCTGCAGGATGCCACATCAGGGGTGGTACAGGAGTCCTGGTTCTCAGGGAGCTCTCACCCTCTTCCCCCTTCCTACAGGCTGGATCCCTAGCGTGGATCCAAGTGGATGCAGATGCAAGAGGCTCTGCCCCAAATTCCTCCCTGATGGGGTGCATTGCCAGAGAACACGACAGCCCATGGATTACCCTCTGCACAGGCAGCACTGAATCCCTGGGGTTTTTACTGTAAACAGTGAGTCGGTGAGGGGGACTGGGAAAAGAAAAAAGGGGAAAAGTCGGAAAAAGCAGGGGTGGTATTAAAAAAAATCAAGCACCAAAACCAGTGAAATAGTCCCAATCCCCTCAGCCTTATTGGGAAGATGCATTGCCCTGGCTGGAAATGATGCAGGAAGGAGTTCGGGGAAGGATGGAGATGTCAGATTTAGGGGGACTGGGCCCCTTTCGAGGGGGCCACAGGGGTCTGAAGGAAAGCAGCAGGGAGAGCAAACGAGCAGGGGACATTTCTGTAGGAGAGGGATAACGGGGGACTCTCCAGAGAACCCTTGTTTCATTCTCTGGTTTTCAGAGACTATAATAAGACGTGGCCAAGGTTTGACTTCACCCCGCCTGTCCCTCGGTAATGGACTTGTAATGACCTAAACGATTTGCTGATTAGGGACAATAAATCTGCCTTTCCGTGCGGGATATCCCTCACCGCGGGGGTGGAGGAGGCAGCGGGGACATCCAGCGGGGACAGCTGGGGCTGAGGACACTCGCCCGTACCGAGCAGGAAGGTGACAGTGTTTGTTTATCCAGACTGCTGGGAATTTGGCTGCAGAGCTGAAGTTATTTATCCCAGCATCTGCCCCCCATCTTTCCAGAGAGGCAATCCCGGGGCGCAGAAGGAGACACGGCGGCGGTGGGTCCCGGTTCCTTTGAGGGGGACTGGGGGAAAGCAGACGGCGGCTTTGCTCGGCTCGCTCCTCCAGCGACAAGTGAAGAAGAAAAAGGTGTTTGCGTGTGGAATAGGAAAGAAACCACGAAAGAAAGCCCCGAGGACTCATCTCAGCCCCGTCCGTCCCGCGCGGTCCCGCGGCACCCCCTGCTCCCCGCCGGGGGAAGTGCACCGGCCCCGCGGTAATAAAGAAATAATAATTAAAAAAAAAAAACAACAACCTCCCCCCCCCCAGGAAACCACGCCAGCAGGGAAAATAAACANGTAATAAAGAAAAAATAATTAAAAAAAAAAAACAACAACCCCCCCCCCCCCAGGAAACCACGCCAGCAGGGAAAATAAACATATCACTGCGTTAGCTCCAAAGAACCGGATCCTGCGGGAGTTGCTCAAGCGCATCGCCCGGCTCATGAGTGCAGTGCTAGGAGGTAGTTGCAGGTTTTGGTAGGAAGGAAAGGGATTGTTTGCCGTGTCCGTCCCGCCCCGGTGCAGGTGCATGCGGGGAAGTGCCTTTCGTGGCGGCACCAAAGCGGGGCTGGCGGAGATGCCCGGAGCGGGGTGCTCCCCCGGCCGAGGGGGTGGCCGTGCCCTCCCGGCGGAGCGATAAGGCGCCGGCACCGCCAGGCACTTCTAATTAGCAAATAAAGATGTTGATCATTAGAGAGCAACAAACCTCCAAGCCAGGCGGGCTCTCCCCGGAACGGGGCTGGGGTGCCGAGGGCCGTGTCCTGCCGCCGTCCCGAGCCGCTTCCCGGCCGCCGGGCGCTCCGGCCCCATCACCTGGCGCACAGCTGCGGCTCTCCTACACTGCTTTCTTGGTTTATGGTTCTTTTTGCCTTCCCCGCCTCGGGTTGCTCCAGGCAAGGCGAAATCCGCCTCATCCCGGAGTCCCCCTCAATGCCTCGACCCTTCCCACCGCTCCCTGACTGCCGTTCTGGTAATTTCCTTTTCTTTCCCCGCTCGTTCTTTTTTAGCATCTCTCAGTCTTCCTCCATCTTTCGATTCAGCAACACCCCCGCACACCGCCTGTAGTTTCTCCATCCTCTGTCCACCGACCCCTCCTCTCCCGCGGGACCGCGGAGCCGCGCAACCCTGCGTGGGCTGGATCCCCAAGGGGCTTTCACACAATCACATCGGCCGATGCAAAATTATCTTAGAAAAATACCTGAAGACGCTTGTCCAGAACTAAACCAAACCATCCCCCCCGCCCCCCCCCATTTGATATTTCCTAAAAACAACGAATGGCTTCGGATCGGGCTGGCTCCTCCGGAAGAGGCTGTTTGGATCCATTTCACCGCGATTTTTAATTTATTTTCTTTAATATTTTGTTTTGTTTAGTTGTTGCATCTTTATTGAAATTTCCCCGCAGAGATTTCTGTGGAGACACCGGCCCTTCCTTCCGAGAACAAGCGTGTGAGAACGCAGGGCTTTTAGTCCCGCCACCATCACCACCTGCCCGGGGCCGATCGCTCCAGGGGCTGGCGGGGACCCTGGGAGGTCCTGGGACCCTCCTGCTCTGCCGGCTGACCCGTGCTTGCGAAATGACATTTCTCCCGGTGAGCCGAGCCAGGCTCCGAAACAAAATCAGCGTGTTTATATTCCCCGGGGTGGGTTTCTCTGATAGACGGCTGCCCGGGGCTTCTGCCTCCTACTTCGTCCTGTTCGTCCCCTGATAATTTGCAAGTTCAGCGCGCACACATGCACACACACACATACAGAGTTGTACCTGTATATGTAAACGACACATATGACAATTTCGTAATTAATTTCACGATACATTTGTGAAATACGGCGAGAAATACGCCTCATATGCATGAGGCACATTATAGACACATTACTTGTCCTTCGAAATTGTATATAGATTTCTACATACTGTAGAACGTATTTCGAAGTAAATTTATGTATATATTTGATTTAAGTACACCTTTTCAACTAAATTTGGGGCATATATTTAGGAGAATTATGTTCTTAAATGAGAATCGGTATTATACAAGAGACATTCATATGACAATTACAGCGCTGGTGAATACATAAATAGATGGTATTGGCAGGAGGCTTTTATCAAATATTCGTCTGCTTAAACGCGTCTGTCCCTATAGAGAGAAATGGCCTCTAAATTTATATATATGTATATTTTTTTACTTCTAAACGACCATTTGGCTACAGACACGCACGTCCTTAAGTGACCCGTGCGCAGGCGGGTGCGCACACACGGGCACGCACCGCGGGCAGCGAGGGGGGGAGGAGAGAACGGGACCCCGATCCTCTCCAGCCGTGATTTCCGATCTGCTCGCACTGAAACGTGCCTCTTCTTCCTCCTCCTCCTCCTCCTCCTCCTGCTCCCCGCCCTCCAGGGAGCGCGGCCGCACAGCCCCTGGGACCGCGGGCAGGGTGGGCTCCCCGCTGCTCCGGGCTCGCTGGGGATGCGCCCCCATCCCCGGTGCTTCCCTTTCGCCGAGGCACAGCCGGGCCCTCGCCCTCCCGCGGGGAGGTGCCGCTGTGAGCTCCCCTCGGTGCCACCCGCCCCCGGCTGGTGCGAACCCCCCGGTCCCTGCCCCTCCGGGGGCTCCGGGCAGGGGGAAGCCAGAGAGGGAAACGCGAGTAAAGCGAAGCTTGCAGGCTAAATAGAACCGCCTTCAGCAAACGCTATTTTAGGGACGGGGGTCGGTTCCAAACCCAGAGACGCCAGCTCTCCTTGTGCTCGCCACCCGAAATGTGAGAACACAGAGGAGGGACGGGGACGAAGGACTTGCTGCACCCCATCCCCCCGGATGCCTCTGTCTGGGTTTGGGCACTCACATACCCACCTTGTGCCCTCCACTCTACAGACTCAGTCACCCTTTGGAGCAGAGGAGAGGTGAAAACCACTTTTTTAAACATAATGATGTGTGAAATACAGAAAATTTGAAGCGTGACCTGCGTGTAGCCAAGAGATCTAGCCAGAAACCTGCCGCGTCTCCCCATTTTCTCCTTCTGCAGTCAGGGGAAATGATTCTGATTCCACTCAGCACCATCGTGCCCCCCACAGACTGCAGTTCCAGCTGTACCTGCTCCACCGCTGGGTTTTTGCATCGAACAATATTGTCTGCTTGTCATCAGTATGGGCTGGCACCCAGTGCTGCCTTACGTACAAATTTATACAATATGTAATATAATGTAAAATACATCCTGCTTGATATGTAATATACGAATAGAAAACACTACACAGCATAAAATATGCACAATATTCTGTGTAATACTGAATTTGAAGTAGGGAGATGTATAGTAATGCAGGGGATATTGCAAAATGCTATGTCATGTACGTGTCTTGTATGTAAAGCTCATATTACAAGCCATTAGTTAGGTTGTTTGGTGATCTTAAGATCATTCATAGTCAATTAACCCATGGGACTAAATTATCCCACACTGCTGCTGCCTCAGGTCGATATCTACATAATCTTTCAGCTCTAATACATCAGCTGCTTCTGGGTCTGAGTCACACAAAAATGCTGTGTTTTATCCCTAATTTTATACATATGTGTGTGTGTGTAGTCACAATAGTAGTGAGTACTACTATTGTGACTACTAGTGAGTCACAACAGTAGTGAGCGTTTCTTCGCAAACCTGTATTGTGTGTGTAGTCATTGCATGTGTATATGGACACTATTTCTTTGTAAAACTGTTAAATTTCAAGGTTGGCAAGACCTCTTTGTTAGAAATGTGCATGATTTTGACATGTACACTAACGTACCCAAGCTAGAAGCCCAGGGAGGATAGGAAAATTGTTACGATGCTGGGCCTGAAGAAGGTTGGCTTGCTGGGCACCCTTCTGGGCTGTGATTCCTGTGCTAGGACTGAGCAAAAAAAAAAAAAAAAAAAAAAGCTGGAGGCTTCATTTTCCTGTTTCTTTTATGCCCAGCCCACACGTAGGAGCAAGCTGTGGGAGCTGAGCCAGCAAGGAGAAGAGTTAGCATGTCTTTTGGTATGTGGATAAAGCAACTGTGATCTGGAGCCAGGGTTGCACATCACCATTGCCCTTAGGAGCTGGGTTTTCTGTGTTGGAGCTGCTCAGGGCCATAAGAAGAAAAAAAATCTTTCAACTATCATCACAGGGTGCTGCTTTAGACAACTATTTTCTCCTCTGCTTCCATTTCTTATGTGATTTTTGAAGAAATAATTTAAACTTAGCATTTCCCACAGGAACAATACCAAGTGCATGTGAGCCTGCCATGTATGTGTTTAGAAGTCACAAACACCCACATGAATCCCACAGCTGTCAATAGGAAACACGTGTATGTCCACAGAAAATCAGTTTGCATTTTGGGGAGGATATCTGTGTCAAATACAGATAAATAGAGTAGGGGTAGACACAGACACATCAACTGCTCACAGCTTTTAAAAGAATCATTTGGGGAGAGACTAAAGGAGATCTTTCTCAAGCTCTAACCTATACAAATGGACAGAATAAAACTATTAATGTTCATGGAGTAGCAAGCTGTTAAAAAATGCAGAATGGAGTTTATTATCTGTGTTAATTACAAGGTGTAATATTTTGATCTAAAACTCAGTAATTATTTGGTCACCAAAGAACTGTTTATTGCTGAGTCATGACTGAGAGGTTACATTATGATCTCATATATTAGAAGCTTATAGTTCTCTTATGCTCAATGGTAGTATTGCCTAATTCAAAAAATTCATTAACTATTTTATAAGCTTTTTTTTCCTGCCTTCTTCTCTAAATTTAAAACCAGATTTTTTTGTGGTTAGTTTGTACTGAAAATGACTCATACTCATCAGACTAGACCTATTAATTTACTTGAATTGTTGTTTTTGAAAGGAAAGGATAGAAGTTTCTTCAAAGTACCATCAAGAGGGTTTCTTTTCCCTTCCCTAATGAAATAAGACACATTTTTTTCCCCTTGTGATCTGTGTGCAAATTAATTAGAAACAAACTGGTGAGGGAAGAGGGAAGAATTGTTCCAACCTTTGACTTGTCTGTCTTACAGAGAGGGTTTGTTAGGGGGTTTGTGCAGGACCTTGCCTATAGGTTCACAAAACTTTTGGATTATTTTCTGCCAGGTCGTGATGCCCCAAGTGGCTCAGTTTAGGTACACACAGTAAAGTATTCCGTGCTTATCTATGTGATGGGCCACTTGTTGCATTGACACCTTCCAGCCACTTAAGGGCTTAAAGACTAGGATCAGGAAGCCTGATTTATCCCACAAACTGTTGTCATCTAAGCTTATGGAGATCTCTATGCCAAGTGCAAGCCATTGGTCTCAGCTTACAGATATTTCTATCAGTTTCTTGTTTTTAGCACCATGTAGTGGAGAAACTGATGCTTGAGGGATCTTGAGGGAAATGTGC
The DNA here is from genome assembly GCA_013398175.1 of Climacteris rufus. Taxonomy (NCBI): domain Eukaryota; kingdom Metazoa; phylum Chordata; class Aves; order Passeriformes; family Climacteridae; genus Climacteris; species Climacteris rufus. The sequence continues at coordinate 300,079 of VZRZ01008463.1, read as the reverse complement.
CTATCTATTCTCTGTTAATTACCTCTCCTCACCCCTCACTCCTCCTGCCCCTTTTATTGGGATAAAACAGCCAGAGCCATAGAGCAGCCAGAATTTGAGAACATTTATGTGCATTCAGCTGGGGTTATTGGGGCTCAGCTCCATCTGGAGAGGCTCCAGGTTCTGCTCTAGGAGGGTGGGGAACCTGTATGGAGGCAAGATGACATAGTGGCCATATTACAGTGACATCATTAATACTCCAGCCCGATACAGCCTCATCTGAGCCCAAATTATCGTTTTAACTATTTAATCATCAGATACTATGTTGCATGTTAGAGATCTGACACGGTTCAGTCCCCCTTGGCCTTGACTTATCATCAGATCAGAGAGGGCACATCAGATTGGGCTAGAATCATATTTGAACACCAGAAACAAATTTCCCCTGTCATCGCTCTATCCAAACCATTAACCACTGCTAGGGGCCTGTGCATATAAAAAAACATGTCCTCAGGGACAAGGTCTTTCTCTAGGGTGGTGGCACTTCCCCTGGCTGGAATTTGGCTCCTGCGTTCCTCCAACCCTGATCCTTATCTGACATCCAAGTGCCACTGGCCAATCCCTTAGGCAACTGCTAATCCGAGGGAAATGCCCTGCACCTCTGCCCTGGCTGTTTAATCCAAGTCTCTGCAGGTTATTTCCTAAATCCCATCTGAACAGTGTGGCTGGATAAAGCAGCAGTTCCTCACCCAGCTGGGAGCTGTGCAGAGCCGCGGGGAAGCCAAGAACATGTAAGTGAGATCTGGATTTCTGGGCTTTGCTGCTTGTTTCTCAGGGAAGGGAGTTTTATTTCTGCATCTTTGACTGTGGCTTTCCTCAAGCTTTTCTTCCTCTGTGGGCATTGCTGCTGGTGAAAGCACAGTCAGGAAATGTGCCCTCCTGGCCCTGGCAGCCCCTGGTTCTTCTTTGGATCAAGTACCCCCTTGTAACCTACTGCAAAGGCTGTGTGTGCACCCAGACTGGGATGTCCCTGGTTAAAACTTTCCCAGGCTTCCAGCAGAGGCACAGCAAAGCATCCCACTGTTTTTAGTGACAGCATGGGACCATTTTCCAAGAAATTTAGAGATCCTGCATTGCCTTGTGGCTTCTGGGAGGGATTTGAACCAATGACTGAAATTAAAAAGCTGCCTGGAGTGAGTTGGTTTCACTCCCACCCCATCCCAATTTTAGATTTTCAACTCAAATCTCCTTTTCATTGTGATTATATATAATATATAATAATCATCTGTTTGACAAGCTATGGTTCTGACTTCAAGCTCTGCTGCCAAAGAGCCATGGATGGAAATAACAAAAAAACTGTATGTACTTTGGGCATGATGTAGTGTGCAAACACAGCACAAACACCCCAGATCTGTTGTTCTGTCTCTGATTTTGATTGACTTCGAAGAATCGTTAAGAATAATAATGAGAAGCTGATGACATTGCAGCCTGAGGAATGCATCACTGCTAGAGAACAGATGGTGCAAAGACAGTTTTTTAAAGTTTTTTTAAAAATTGACTTGGCACCTTGGCCTTTCTTAGGATAAATGTTCAAACTTGGAGCAACCACAGCACTTGGCAGTTGAGATCCATTGAAAAACCATTGATTTTGCTGCAGAAGAATGCAAATTTAGCAAGATACAGTTTCCTTCTTGATGATCGGTAGTATTTCTTCTTTCATGTTTGAGAGGGTTCATCTCTTTTTCTCTGTCAGAACTGGAAGAATTTAATTTCACAGCTCTTAAAAGGTTTTGAGTTCAGGGATGACTGACTAGGTTTAAAATAAATAAATATTTGTGAAGAGAAGGGATCATTAGTTTGTCCTTCAGCTCTGTGTTTTATCAAGCTCAGTGCTTTCTGCTCCAATTTTTCACTTAGCAGTCCCATAAGCATTTTCAAGTGGAAGTGAAATCAATCTGTAGTAAATTTAGTGGCTTTTCTCAACCTTAATTCACTGTCTTCTTATAAATAGTCACAGCCTCTTAGAAAACATCAAGTTCAACAGCTGATGTAATTACTGTTATGTTGAACGCATCAAGTTATCCTAGATAAAATAATTTTGTGAAGAAAAGCATCTGACCTTGGTGTGAAGACTTTGAATGATAGAGTCCATCTTACTCTTTGATCAATGATTCCATGTTAAAAAAAAAAAAAAAAATTGTGCTTTATCACTCATTCAAATTTGCCTGGCATTTATTTCCAAGCAATGAATCTTGTGTGGCATTTCTCAGCTAGAATGAGGAACCATTCCATACTGGATATTTTCTTTTTCCATCTGTACTTGGACATACTAGTGAAGCCATCTCTTAATCTTCTTTGTGATAGAATAATCAGATTGAGCTGCATAAGTCTCTCACTAGAAGGCATGGTTGGCTGATAGGTTTCTTTACAGCCCTCAGATCATATGGATTTCCATATGGCTTGACATCAGTGGAGATTTATGCTAGCTTGGAATTTGGCTGTATATTTCAATTACTGTGAACGTTTTGTGGCCTGGGGTGGAACGCGCCTCAGAGCATGACAAATTGTTTGTAACATGCATATCTGTTGAACTTGGTTTAGCAACCAAACGGAGTAAAATTCAGTTGCATGCAGATGATCAGCAGAAAGCCCATGTCCCATTAAACTGTTTTCATAGGTTTATGTTCATCTTAAGTGCAATTGAGGCCATGGGAGCAAAGATAAACATCAGCCATTGAGACAGATGCTTAACTTATGCACCTCATTTTTCATGGCCTCAGTGGAGTTGCGCTGATTTACACCAGCTGAAGAGCTTGGCCCATGGCAAGCAGCACAAGCTGATAAAGGAGTCCAACCCTCAGCTGATGGCTTACATGAGAGCTTGAATGCAACCTCAGTGCTCAGTAACATCTCATTAGAGCCTGAGTCAATATGGCAAGGGGACAGAGATGTAACAGAGCAAAGCTGCAGCAGCTTCACAGAATCCTAATTGCTGTAGGGCTTCTGAGGGGGAATCCAGTCCATACTTTTGGTTATTAGCTCCAGGCAGGAGTTTTCCCCTTAAAATAGATACAAAGACCGAGGGAAGTGAAATCCGAATGTTTGGCTAATGGAAGTTGTTTGGATCCCAACCAAATGCTTTCCCTTGGCTGGTGGTAGAAACCACCCAGCAAGGTCCTGAGCAGCCATGGGAATCAGTGGCATGAGTTAGTGCCCTTTGCAGTCCTGAGTTTCCACATATGTATATTTTCATGTGTGTAGCTTGTATAAATGGATGCACCCACAAATCATAGACATTTATGTTTGTATATGCCTCCTAAATTCATACATCTAAATACAGGAATGTGTATGTTGATAGGTAGGGAGGGTGCTATGGATAGGGATGCCTGTGTGTTTGTGTTAAGCTGCTGTCTGGTTGTGTACAGCAGTGTGATCAAGACAATGTGGATAGAAGCATGTGTGTTTATGCGTGCATGTGTGGAGCTGGTGTGGGGAAGGGCCGCTGGGAAATAAATGATATGAAACGTCTGTACATTCCAGGGAAATGTTCGGATCCCTGAGGTTAAGGGATATGCTCTAGTCATAAAAATAAACACATTGGTATAGCATGCCATTGATATGTGAATAAACTCACTAAGGACAGGTAAAGTTTCAGCTTTCACCTCCTCCTGATGGCGAGTGAGCTGCTTCCCTCGCTGCCTCTTTTGACAGTTCAAAGTAAAATGACATTTTAAATAAGAGGTTAAAGAGCAGAGGAAAACAGAGGTTTTCTGCTTGAACCAGGGGAAATTTGATAAACCAGTCTTCCAGAGATGCCAGCAATTTCAAAAGGCTCCATTTCCTTTTGATAAGGTTTTGAGAGAGTAATTCAGAGTAGGATCTGTTAGCCAGAGCTCTTAGCTGCTAAAATGTCAGATCAGAGGCTGAGCTATTTCCCCAAGACTAATGGTTAGTTATTGCAATCTATAGCCTATTGTGCTGAGCCCTTTACAAAATCTTTGCACCACTTCTATTCTGCCTTTAAAATCACACTCAGATTTGCAATGCTCAGAGGGGTTTAATTAGGCAAGACCTGAAGAAAGACTCGTGTGCTTTAAAGCTTAATCTACTTTTTCCAACCCAGTGTGTTCTAATAAAAGGTGATACCTCCTCTTGCACACAGTGCCTTGTACCTACCTCCAGACCATGACAGCTGTACCAACAGTCCCACAAGAAGAACATGAAGCACAGAAGCACCCAGAACCATAGGGAGTGGAAGTTCTGACCTACCACCATTAGTTGTATTGAAAGTTCAAGTTATTGTTTTTCAAGTTTCAATTGTGGCTAATCAGTGGTAGAGAGATTCTATAATTCTGCTCAGATGTGTTTGAAGTGTTTCATCAGTGGTTATACCCACGTTAACAGGAATGGCTGTAGATTTTTAAATACGTAAAAAGACGATTGAACCCATCCTACTGGTGTGTATGAAACAAGACCATTCTATACTTATGTTAGCTCACATTAGTGATTATCAGCTCAAATTCTGCCTCTTGGTCTGCCTCAAGAAAATTTGGCAGGATGAGACTAGATCAGATTTGAATTCAAGTCTGACAGTGATGTAGACACAACTGATTCAAGCCATTTTCATCTGTGCACTGACACCTGCAGCTCCAAGCCCATGTTGGCAGTGTGAGCAGAACTTACATTTCCAAATCAGCAGTGGGGCAAATCCTGATCAGTGTTGACTGAACCCTGGCTTAAAAACTACCTTCCCAAATTACTTAGAAACTTGTCAGCTTCTGGGAACTGACTAGCCGTGTCTAAATCACAAAGCCAAGTTCTGCAACTGAACAAAACAACATCTGGATTCTTTTCCTTGATCCTAAGAAGTTTCAATGAGGGCTTTGCAGCCATCCACCTACTTGGCTTTGAAACCTGGGGATAGGTTTTTTCTTTTAGTGATAACTCTGCAGCCCCGTGAGGCTTAGGAATCTCTTCTGTATTGCTCATAGGAATTACTGTTTATTTATGAATATTCCACAGGACAAAGTATGGCTATTTTTGCCATCAGATATCTAATGCAGCCATCTTTGGACATAAGTCTGGACAGAGAGGAGCAGTATCATTTTAGAACCCCCATTTAGTCAACCTTGTGGACAATCCTTGGAAGACAGTATTGTGTCCCATCGTGTTCTTCTGGTGGAGCACACCTGGGCAGAATCTGGACAACTTTGCTGTCAGGTAAAGAGCTTGGTTTGGAGGAAGGAAAATGCATATCTCATGTTGTCTCCCAGGTTTCCTGTGTTACACAAGCCAATGGCTTCACATCTCTCTGACCCAGTTTCTTGTGGTACACACACAATTTTACTAAGCCCTTGGGTGCTCCAGTGGTATCTGAAAAACTTGAATGTGTGGAAAAGCTGGGAGAGTAAAACCAGAACAACAAAATGCTGTCATGAGACAGTCAATCAAACATGGAGGCACAAACCCACTACCTTGAAGCCACCCAATTTAACTTTGGCTGGTGTGACTTGCCAAAAACATTAATAGGGCTGTGCTGATCCACAGCAGGTGCATATCTGGCCAAGCACTCAGTTGTAGGAACCGTGAATAAGAGAGATGAAGGCTGTACAAACATGGATCCTAGAGATGTGCAAGTGTGCAAACAGTGTAGATCAAAAGAAGATAGAAACAGGTATCTGTCTAGGGAAAAAATGTAGTTATCTTTCTGTAACAAACTGGAATGTGACACACTCGGGATTCGTGTTATGGGTGTGCTGTACAGCAAACCCCTGATTTTCATTCAGGCTTTCACAATCACTGCTATCTTAACTCCAAGGCTCGTTAAATCAACCTCGTCTGAACTGTGGTACAATGTTACAGTGCAGATCCTCCCATTCCCCGGTGGGAAACTAACTTGGACTCAGGAGCCATCATTTAACCTTGGAGTCTCTGAATCAACAAGGCAGTTTCTGCAGAGACACCTGGCAGCACATGCATTTTATGCTTTAACATGGCTGGTAAATCCTGGGTGGTTAAGTAAACTTAACCTTCATTTATGAAACTTGCGAACCAAAGGGTAAAATGTGCCTTGTGCAAGTAATTACGTAAAGGTCTTAGAGAGTGGAGTTATCACTTAAAGACGCCGGGCATTGCTAATGAGTTGACTGAGAATTGATCTCTCTGTAATTTAGTTATTTATATGCAGTTCCTGTTTTCCATGCTCAGCTATAGGTCAAGCCCACTTTGAACTGCTCAGAGACCCCCAAGTTTGTCAAGCAAAGTCCCAAAGCCATGGCACAATGATATTTTAGAAAAGTAAATATTGTCCTGAGGGGCTTTAAAAAGGAGGCAGAGCTGTTTGCTTTCTAGCTGATTCTTTAAACTGGACTACTGCTTCCTGTTACTAAGGGGTCTCTCAGCAACGTGACTCTGCTTCTGTGAAATAAAAAAGAGCTTCAGGAAAAATGTCAGTACCACCTTCCAGGTATTTTCATATCCCGATGAGCTGGGTAGGAAGAGCCTTGGGTTTCTGGACAGAAATACATTTGCATTATTCCACAAAAAATGTAGCATGGGGATAACAAATCCTAGACTGGAGGAAGCAGTGAAAAAGTCAGGCTGCTAAACATTACCCTCAGGGCTGATTTTGTGCCAAATGGCAGTGAGCAATGTTCAAAAACCCATTTGCTGCCTTATATATTCATGTCTGGGCATATATCAACACATCACTGTGTGTGTGTTATCCCATATTTGTAGACTCAGGTGTGAAGTTACTGGTGGCGCTGCCTGGAGGTTAATGCAGCTGGGCTTTCATTTTCATGAGGGCATCTCAAGTGGAGGAAGAGGGGATGTTCCATAATGTAAAGGGACATTTTGGATGTCTGAGCTGGCATCTTTGTGCTATGACCATCACACAATGGAATGGGGCAGCTGTGGGAGCACACACACCTTCTGCTCCTTTCTGCAGACTTCAGCCACGGGTGCACACTGGGCTGGGCAGAGAGCATGCAAATTTGAGCATGCCTGGGATGAAGTTGCCAGCATCACTCAGAAGGAGTATTTACAAATAGCGGAGGCTGTGTAAGGGAATCTGACTAAAATGATGCATAACTTGCCTTGTAAACATTGATGACTTGCAAGAGCAGGACATTCCTGGGATCCAGTTGTTGCTGAAAGAGTGACTGACATTACTCTCCTCTAACTCAGCTGCTGTGTTGGTTTATGACTCACCAGTGCAGTTGAATGCTTTCAAAACAGTCTTGCTCAGAACTTTCTCACTTGAGTTTTTTTAATTTATGTGTTTGTTTGGTGTTTTTGTTTTGTTTTACTTAAGAATGATACGTTTGGCTTATAGCCAGGTATCCTAGGTAGAGCATTGTCTCTTCTCATGCTTCCTTACCTGTGGTTGAGAGACTGAAGGTACTTGGGGCAGCCAAGTGTCCCAGCCTGGCAAATCAGGAGGTTGTTCAGCTCGAAAAAACACAGCCTCTCTGGAAGGACTTAGACTCTGCCACACTCCTGTCCCTGCTGTTGCAATCCTGCATCTGCTGAACACCCCTGGGACAGCAGAGGAATGGTGCTATGGAGGTGACACACAGCTTAGGTAGCTGGAGCCTCACCAACAGGTTTGCTTAAAATCTGGTGAAGGGAGAGATTCTCAAACATGTGGCACCATCTCTTCAAGGAGAACTGTACCATCTCTTCAACGCTGATAGCCCACCCTCCCTTCCCGTGTGGCTTTAGCAGGCTCCAGATGTCTCCTCTAAATCTCCCCTCAGTGATCCAAGCCCTTTCCTCCATCCCTCCTTGCTGCTGTAGGAGCTTTGAGGGAGGAAGGCATCCTTCGCCATCTAGTGAGCAACGCTCACCATCACTGGCTTCTGCTGCTGCAAGAAGGGCTGGTCCATGGCTCTGATGGAAAATCCTTTTCCTCACCTCTGATACCAAGCTAGAACCTGTGTTGTACTCTACCACCGACTGTCAATAATATCTTTCTGACAAGCTTTTGCAGGCAGAAAATTACTCTTATTTAGAGTTTAAGCATTTCACCTCCTGGGAGGACCACTCCTGTTACAATTCTTGTTTCCTCTCCTGCTCTGCTTGTGATTCCAGTCAGAGCAGTGGGAGTTCCAAGGAGACAGATCAGTGCAACATGGCCATTTAGCTGCAGATGTAGTACAAAGTCCACTGTTGGTCTGTGGCTGTGTGAGAAACAGAAACTCTCTGTGAGATACAATTCATGCACTGGGAAAGAATTTTTTTTCTTATATTTGTAATCTTTTTCTTTCTTTCTTTCTTTCTTTCTTTCTTTCTTTCTTTCTTTCTTTCTTTCTTTCTTTCTTTCTTTCTTTCTTTCTTTCTTTCTTTCTTTCTTTCTTTCTTTCTTTCTTTCTTTCTTTCTTTCTTTCTTTCTTTCTTTCTTTCTTTCTTTCTTTCTTTCTTTCTTTCTTTCTTTCTTTCTTTCTTTCTTTCTTTCTTTCTTTCTTTCTTTCTTTCTTTCTTTCTTTCTTTCTTTTTCTTCCCTTCTGGGATGCCCATAGTTAGGTCCAAATTCCCTTTATCTCAATTTAAGAAATGTCTGATAAATGACTGCTTCTTTAGGGGGTTTCTAAAAGTTACCTGACATCTGCTGAGAGACGCTAATGAGCAGGAAGCAGGGCAGGAGCTATTGATAGATCCATTCCTGCCTTCCTGTCTTGTTTTCTGGTGCCTGTTCCCTATTTTTAGCCTGGTTTCTAAAGGAAATTGGGAGTTGTGTGATTGCTCTGCCTGCGTCGGTCTATCAGTCCCTGCTTAATCACTCAAACAGGCAGGTTTCAGCCAGGTGTGTGTGTGGAGTTCCTATTAGAACCCTTAATGTTTTGTGGAAATAAATAATCAAGGCAGAGGGAAAAACCCCGGATCACTGCTCTGGCTGAAGGGAAGGTTGTTAAATGAGCTCAGCACTTTATCAAGTCCAAGTGAAGCCACATAAAAATGGCATTCAGATAATGAGGTTTCATGCATTCAGCTATAAAGTTACTTGTTATTATCATGGCTATTAGTAGGTTAAATATATAAAGCATTTATATGATTACAACATCTTAACAAGACCTGATTAGGAAGGAGATTCAGTTTGTCAGCTGGTGTACAAGCTCATATAACCCACAGAGGATCCCAGCCCCTCCAGCGTGGTGTTTATTCAGGCACCCCATGCCACAGCCCACTGCACACTGTTAAGGATACTGTAAAATTCAGGAGCTGGACACTCATTTAGAAGGCCTGCTTTTAGAAAAATAGGGCAGAATTTTCTCTGTTTCGTATTAAATCTGAGGGACTTCATGAATTGGAGGTTTGGCAGGGCTAGAGAAAAGCTCATTTCAGCAGAGGATGATGATACAATACTAATACAAACGCCTGTCACTCAGTGTCACTGAGACTCTCCAAAATGAGCTGTTGCAAAGCAGATATCATGAGCTGGGTTTATCCCTGCAACTGCTGTAAACCAGCTTTTATCACTGTGACTCTTTCCTGCATTTATTCTGTGTGTTTCAGGGCTCAGGGGAGAGGTCAAGGGCTATCTTGAAGGTTAGGAGATGTGCTCACAGCCAAGGGACATTCCCTAACAGTGTCAATATTTGGTCTTACACAGAAGATATGAGCAGGAGATAAGAAGGCACTGAGACACATCCGCTGGGGAGGTGAGGCCACGCATCTGATGAGGAGGATGAAGGTGAGGACAGTGGGGCAGGGAATTGCCCATAGCCCCATGTGGCAATGGAGGCACTACTTTGCAGTTCACTGGTATTTCTCTTTGCCAGGTTGCGTGTAGATGGAGCAACCTTGTCACCCCTTAAAAGAAGGAATAAGCAGCTTGGCCAAGGTCAGAGAACAAATCCTTGCTAAAACCCAGAGTCCTTGAACTTCAAACTGTAGTGCAATCCATTTCCTCCCAGTCTCATAAATGTGGAGCCCATGTATCCAGCAAAGCACAGTGCTCTTTGGGTGCAGTGTGGCAGCTGGTTGCCCATGTACCCTGCAAAGAAGAAATATACAATGGTTTGGGACCTAATCTAGCCTATATTCAGTGGTCACTGTGGGAGGAGGGCTGAATTCCCGTAGTTTGAGCAATCTCAGAACTGTTGCACTGGGAGCTGAAGGGAGAGCTCAGAGGGCATGGAAGATGGGATGTAATCTTGAGTGTTAATATGGGGTTAAAATGCTGATCATTTTTAACTCAAGGGGCGAAATCTCTCTTGGTTCTTCCTTTATCCCCAGCAGACTCACCCTGATGTCTATTAAATAGTTATTACGTATATATTATTATTACGTATATATATTATACGTACAGTATATATTACCTACTTAAATGCCTTCTGTCATCTGATTCACATGATTGAGCTATTCATTCTTCCCTTTTCCACCTGCTTCTTTGTGGTCCAGAGCAGCAGTAAATAGCCTGTGAGCCTCACCAGAGGAATGACTGCAGCCCTTAGCAAAGCAACCCCATGGGGGCTGCAAATGGCAAGTGCTTTTAGGGTGCTCACTGGTTTGCAGGGAAACCAGGGCTTGGGGAGACCAGCTGCTCCTGACGCCAAAGTTCACCATACTGGAAAACTTTCTAAGGTTTGTTGACAAAGGAATGCTGTCCCTGCACCTTGGCTGTGACTCAGGGGGTGCTGAAGCCTGATGGGCAATGGCTTAGTCTCTGCACAAAGGAGCAGGAGGGCTGGAAAGCTCCTTTTACAGTTCAAACGGATGTTTCCCCAGGCTCATAAAATACACAGTTGAAGTAGTAGCTACATTTCTAAGGCTGGTCCCACACCTGCAACAACCTTGTAAATGGTGCTGGGATATATGGCTTTAAGACTCCTTGTAAAATGTAAGATCAACACAAGATTTACACAGTTTTATGGAATTGTTTTATAAGCTATTTTGACAATGAATCCTGCTATCAACATCACCTCTGGTGTTAATCGCGGAGGAAGCATTTAGCAGGAACCAACAAAGATTAATTTAAACCCCTTTCCTATCTATGGGATAGGAAAGCCCCTGTGGGGCTGAGGTGGTTATCTCTCAAAATCTGAGACACCAGACATAAAACATTCATGCCTGTTTCTCTTTGCCAGGTTGCATGTAGGTGAAGGAGCCTTGTTACTCCTTAAAGGAAGGAATCAGTATCTTGGACAGGGTCAAAGAACAAATCTTTTTTAGAACCCAGAGTCTCTGGAGTGATAGGCCAGGTCTTCCAACCCTGGAAAGTGAACATGTTTTGGGATGTTTCACCTCACACAAAAGGGGATGGGGATTGGTCATGGAATACAGGAAGTACAGCAGAGCTCAACCTCAGCCTCCTGTCCTCCCCTGCCCAGAAATGAAGGATTTAAGGATGAGGTTCATGCAGGCAAGAGAGCAGAAGGGGATACTTCTCCTTGCTCACTTGAAAACCTTGATGCTGAGTGTGACCTTACCCACATTAAACTGAGAGCTGAGGCTCCCTACTGCTAATGTGCTCTCCCTGCTCACCTTCCTCACCTTCCCTCCTCACCTTCTCACCTCAAAGACAGGAAGTCAGGATCAAACTGGCACTTGCTTCATGCTCCCAGATGCTCCCAGTTTTTTCTGTAGCTGTAGCTGTGAGTGTAAAACCTGCTGTGCTGGGTCACACCTGGGTCTGCCCTGTGCCACAGGACTCCTGTGGTAGCTATGGGCAGATGCCTTGGAGAAAGCAACAGCAAGTCAAGGACATTGTATTTTCCCGGAGTTCTTTCCCAGAATGATTGAGTGCAGCACTGTGGATTTGAAGCACTGCTGTGCCTTTTTTGCTTCTTGTCGCCTGTGGAGCTCCGTTTTCCTGATATTTGTGCAATTTTTCCTTCAGTCCTGGTGGACTTTCTACATCCCCAGCCTCCTTCAGCAAGGATTCCCTTGGATCCTCTGCTGCCCAAGAGGAACTTCCTCCTCCTCTTCCTTCAGCATGGCTCTCAAAATCTTCACCTGGTGGCTCTGAGTCCTATGCTGGAAGAGAATGAGCAACTGCTCCCTTTCTGGTTTCTCCTAGTGATCAGGATTTTGTAGCTCTCTGCCATTCCCTGCCAAGCTGTTTCTTTTATGTACTTACAAGTCCAAACAAAAAGCACAGAGGCAGAATATGTCTATATTTCCAAATTTCCTCATGCTCAGAAGGCACCCAGAGAGAATGGCTGGAGCCTGAATGAGGTGCAGAGTATTTTGATATCCTCTGCTCTTTGGCCCAATGTGGTCATAGTACCAGTCATCATACTCAGGCAGTTCTTGTCCCTCTGCACACAAGGGGTGTTTCATGCACAAAATAACTCCTTTGCAGTATATGATATGGCCACGAGATGTCTCTTTGACTCCAGCCTGGGAAACGGGAGCCCCCCTGGATCACAAGCTGTGCAGAAGCTTCTGGGACTAGCGGTTGGCAGCATCTCTGGTGAACACCCCTCTGCTGCAGTTAGCAGGATTGGAGAGCAAAGCCATTTGTGTAGGCAGAGGTGATACCTGTTATCAGGCCTGCAGATACAGGTGGGAGAGAAAAAAACCCCATAAGCCCAAACAGTTAAGCTTTCAAACACACAAGGTGTTTTTCACTGCAAAACAAGAATTGTCATCTTCAAACTGAGTCTTAGCTGAGAACAATCGCTCTGAGTGTAACAGGATTTTGTTGGTTACTCAGATTTGTGGAGAAGAAAAGTGTGATTGATACCTGTGGAGAAAAGGCAATGGCCTTAGTGAGGAGAGAAGGGATAAGATTGTTGGACAAAGGGAGAGAGAAAGAGAGGAGAAAAGAGATGGGTGGTTACTGGCTGTGGGATAACAAAGGCTTTACTTGTTTTAAGGATATATATGTGCCATAAAAATTAGTGAGTCTGAGTTCTAATATGCAGCAGATCTGTGAAATTAACCTTATCTTTTAACTGTATCTTGTAGGTTTCCCATGAGGCTCTGGACCAGAAAGCCAGAAATGGTGTGATTGTTTTCGGAAAGCGTTCTTCAGTGGGCAACTGAGTACCTCAGAGAAGTGATATACAATGTAATTTCCAAATAATAATTTTCACTAGGTTATCTCTAGCATTATAAATTGGCAACGAATTCCCAGTACAAAACTGACACTGACCAAAAACTTGTCCCTATCAAATGACCATTTTCCAGATGAGAAGGTAGTGATGGCCATGCCAGGAAAAAAATTACCCATCAGCCAGACTGGTTGCCATCCCAGCTTGGGACCAGAACCATTTCTGCAAATAAGTGGCAAAATGTTTGTTTGATCTGGTAGCTGGAACCCTTTGTTGGGAACTCACAATGTGTGGAAAAGAAAAAGAGAAGAAAAGCTCTGGCTGTAATGCAACTGGAATGAATGCTTTCCTTGCCTGCCGATCAGAGCAGATTATAGTTCACCTGCTGTGAACTAATCTCTCAGGGAGAGGGTCAGTTGTTTGGATAGTGTTGCTAATGGAAGGCAAAACCTTTCTCTGCATTCCCTCCTTCAGTGCTGGGTCTGTTTAGGAGATGAGTCAGTGCTGGGTTATTCATCAACTTCGTCAGGAGCCATCCATCCAAGTTCACAAGTACCTCTAAAGCACTTTACAATTATGGGAAATTATACTTAGGAGCTGATGTTAAAACACAGCTCTCTGCTCACTTCTCCAGCACGAGAGGCAGAGTGTCAGATCTGTGGCCCACATTAGTTCGTTGTGCTGGAGAAATTACGTGGCAGGAATTTATTCCTTACCTCACTCCTCTTTGTGGATCCTAGTGCCAGCAGTGCTGGAGGGATGTTTTCTCCGGGGAGGTTGGGGAGGAGGTGAGGCAGAGCCTTTTTGATGGTTGCAGCAGGTCTGTGCCTTGCTGCAGAAGGTGTGAGAGCAGTGCTGTGGGCAGGGCATGCTGGCAGCCTGCCTGGTCACCAGGGACAGTGTGACAGGTCTCACTGAAAGGGCTCAGACACCAGAGGGACGGTGGTGACAGTCCCCCCCAGGCTATGCCATGCTTTCACTACCTCCAGGTCGCTCATCTTCAACTCTGGGCTCTTCACCCCAGAGGATTTAATGCGCAAATACCTTTTGCTTGCTTTATTCATAGCCCTGCTCTTGTAGGACTGATGAATGGCATAGAATCATAGAATGGTTTGGGTCAGATGGGACCTCTAAAAGTCACCTCATCCAAGGCCCCTGCAATGAACAGGAGCATCTTCAACTAGATCAGATGGCTCAAAGCCCTGTCCAACCTGACTTTGAATATTTGCAAGGGATGGGGCATCCACCACCTCTCTGGGCGATCTGTGCCAGTGTGCCACCACTCTTGTAAAAAACTTCTACCTTGTGTCTAACATGCAGGATTCAACCCACAAGTCCCTGTGTCCTGGGAGGAGGCTCTCTCCATGCCCCATCAGTCTCTCTGACCCATCTCTGGGTCATGCTTGGACTCTCCCTAAGGGTCAGATCCTCAACCCCAGCTCCTCTTTGATTTATAGTAGATTCAGCAACAGCTCCATAGCTTTGGTGCTACTTACGAATCGTTCTCTGTCGACCACTCACCTGCACATGGGCAAGTCTCACTTGGTTGATTTCTTACTTTTGTATCATTTGCAGTGTGGGTTTTGGAACAAAGTCAATAGAGGAGGTCAATAATTCACATTTCTGTCTCAGTGACAGACCAGACCCTCTGTTTAGACAGTGATTTTTAACCACACTTTAAGCCCCATAGTCCTAAGCAAATTATAATTTAAAGTCTTCTTTATGGTCTTTGTAGCAGCTTAATAGACAGTTTGTACTCTTGAATTTTAGTGAGAGGTGTTTCAAAAAGGAGTATTTGTTCAGCTACAGCTTGCAAAATGTAGTTAAAATGACAAAAAATGTTGAAAAGCAAAATATTTAATACTGTTCCTTTTAGCCTTTTGTTGCTTTACTGCTGGACTCTGCAACACCAGCATTACTAGCCAAGGGCTCTCAGGGGTGGTGATTTCCCAGTATCAGGTCCAGCCACCTTCAGCTGCCCAGCTTTAATATCCAAGATGTCCATCTACAGCAGGCTCCACTCATGTGGGTATCACAGGCAAAAGCAAGCTCAAAAATCGCATCTCCAGCTGTTTATACCATGTTCCCAGGTACTCTGACCTACAGAGATACACGGAGATGCTTAATTATGGACCTATTTTTGTAAGACAAGACACCAGTTCCAGAACAATGAATTTTTCCCTCTCTCCTAGAAAAAGCAGCCCAGCAGTGGGATTTTGGTCATGATGTTACTGTCTTTTCTTTCCAGGTGACCAAAAAGGTATTTTCCATTCAAACCCTTTGTACAGGAAAATTTATAATCATAGGTAATGATGAATCTTTTAGGGATGTATAAAAGATGCATATTTTGCTCTCATCCAGCTATTGAGAGAGGTCTGTATTTTATTGCCTTCTGTTTAATTCAACTTTCTCCTGGGAACACCCAGCTGCAGTGGAATATAGATATTTTGCCATTTGAGGCCACTTGCCTTATGATTAAGAAGAGGTTTTTCAGTGCTAGCAAGATGATAATCAATTTTATATCCTGTAATTTCTCTGTCCTCAGCTTTACAGCATTTTAATAATTTGCCTTTGATTCAGTAGCTTGAATTTGTCTATAAATCTGTTCTCCAGGGAGTATAATAAAACATCTTTAAATAATTCTTATGTGGAGAGACACTCGCAATCTTTTTTTATTAATATTATTCATTACTTTTATGACATGTGAAAGCCATGGCTGAGGTACTGAGCAACCACACAGAGATCTGAAAAGAAAGAAAGAAAATAAAACACATAAAGAGAGAGTGGGGGAGTATATGTCGGCTTTCTGAACACCCCAGGTACAATAGTGTCTGTGATAAAGCTGGAAATCTGGAATTAAACCTATATCTTCCTTACCAGGCCACTGCTTTAAATGTCAGCCTGCTGTTTTTCCCTCCCATGTGACAATTTTAAGTTTTCACTTCTGTGAAACCCTGTTTTTCACTCCTTCAGAATACTAAGAATCCCAGAATCAAAGATTCTGGCTTTTATTCCTGTTGTCACAGGGAGATGAGGATGCTGAAATACCAGAACAAGTATTCATGCTCTCTATCTCTGCCTGCACTGGGCTTTAAGAAGAAAATAGGAGTACTTCCAACAGTGTAATGTTAATTTTGTGGTCCAGATACCACTGTCCCTGGAGTCACACACACAAGTGTCCAGAGCCGTTTGCTGCAGTGGATGCTCTGCCAGTACTTTTATATCAATAAAGATATAATCATGATGAAATCTTATCCTGTGGAAGCAGGGACAGTGCTGCTCTGACAAATCCTGGCTGCCCTGAACCCAGCAGAAGCTTTTGCATTGACCTCTGTGGGATTTGGTGTTGGAGCCCAGTGTTGTAATTAAGGGCTGCTGGAGTAGCAAGCAATAATCATTGCTGGGATATGACCCCATAAACCCTCAAACAACACTAAAAGATTTAGGAGCAAACCCACTTTAGTTTCTGTAACTGTCTCTAGATGGCACTATGGCAGTAGGAGTTCTACAAGGAGAAATTTGAAGGGAATGAGGCAGGAGCCAGGAGGCTGCGGGCTCCTGCCCTTTGCCAGGATGTTCCTCTGCTGCAGGGGAAACAGATCATATCAATTTTTTTTAATGCCCCACAAGACATCCATCAAAACAAGTCGACTTATTTCTTTCTCGGGGATTAAAATAGTTTTACAATCCAGAGGAGATTAATTTCTTACAGCATCTCTATGTGCCTCCTAGTTGGGAGTAGAGAAGTGAATCCATTTCACCGTCATCATCCTTTACAAATTCTCCATAAACTATTTCCCACAGGGCAGGGTTCATTTTTGTGTTTTTCCTGCCTTACATCAGGTTTTCAGGTGTTATTTTTCTGTTGGTATCAGGTGCTTCTGTGTGACTTTTCCACTTAAACTGTCAAGAGCATGGAAATATCACCGAAGCCTGAATTTCCTACATTAAAAATTGGCTTAATTAGAGTCCTGGTGGGAGAAAATATTCATCTTTAAGACAAAAAGATTGCTGGCAAATCATGCTAATGAAGTATTTAAAAGCCTAAGAGACACAATATTTAAAGGGCTAACAATGAGAGGATGACAGTGGAACACAGGGTGTACAAATAGCAGGCTGGCACTGCATTTTCAGTTTACATATTGTTTCATGTAATTGCAGCGTTGTTATTGCATCTATCAGGAAATCACTTGTGTTCCTGCCAGGGCAATTCTAATGCTCTGTGAGCAAGTTCAAGCTAGCCTTATTGTCTTGCTTTTCAAATGCTGTTTGATTTTTCAGTAGTTAGACTCTAGGGATATTCTCCCCAGAACAATGTATTGTTTTACTTCTTAATAATTAAAATTAAAAAAAGGAAGCACTTTTACTTCACAGCTGCTGGCTTCAGTGCTGGATACAGCAAGAAGCTGAAGCAGACCCCTGTCTTTGGCCAAATGAGCAGACCTGTCCCAGGGTGTTTGCTGCCTTGGGCCCTTCATCTGCAGGGGAGGAAATGCCATCATTTGACAGCAGCAGAGCTGGGTTTACTTTTAGCATCCTGTGATGAGCTTTGGGATGCAAAACTTTCCCCACGGTGTTCAGCTCAGTTTTAGGAATCCAGTTCAAATATGGCCATCAATGTCCACAGGTAAGTGTTTTTAGATAATGGGTGAAAGCATATAATTTCAGTGGTTTTAGGTAGAAATGGCTTATCCTACTTATCCTCATAAATTATTGCAGTGCCTCCTGTCTCCTGTAGTTCAGCAGGAGCTAAGAACCTGGATGTGTCTAAGGAGGTGAGCCTTGGACAGGGCAGGGTTGTGCCCATAAATTCAGTTTCAGCTGAGCCATCAATCTGCCTGAAGAAGTCAACAGCCAAATACTGAAGCTGGTATGAAACTCATGATTACGGGAGAAAAGAAGCAGGAACATTTCTTTATAGGGAACAGTAATGGAAGATACAGACCCAGTTAACTTCCAGAAATTAGCTTTCCACCAATTTCTTGATTTTAGATTTTTAAAAGACATTTTCTTTCCAAAATGAAACATATGCAATAAGCAGCTTCCCTTTCCAGATGTGTTGCTTGAATTTTCCAAGGAGAATGTGGTTCCCTATCCCCCCTCTCAGTGGTGTTGCACTTCCAATATTCAATTGCCCCTTTGGAGCAAGGAGGCATCTGCTACAATGGGGACAGCTGAAGAAAATTAAAAAGACAGCCCTAAACAATTGCAGAGCATGTGCAGAGCATGTGTGGAAGTGATGCTCTGGGATGAGTGTCCTTGTAAGCCCCCAGTCTGTCCCCACACCGCCCTGCTCTGTGCCCTGCCATGTCTCAGTCCACAGGAGCTGCATTTGTGCTCTGCAGATTGTCCCTGTGGCATTTCTTTGTGCACATGAGTTAACGTTTGGGATTCTCTTCTGATGGGAATGACCTAGAGCACCCAAATCTTCTGTTTCCCCCCACTTTACATTGATACTCTGCTGCTGCGCCTCAGCCTTTGGAGGCCATCACCCCAATCAGGGTCTCTGCTACTCTTCACCTTTGCCATGACCTCAGTGCACCAACATGCTCCGTGCCTAAAGATACATATGTTTTTTCTTGGAAGAATCAGTCTTCTAGGAGCCCTCATCCAGGTCGTGGGTGCCACAAGTGCCTAATGTAAAGCAAGAAGGGAGGTGATCAAAAGGTTACATGGCACCTTTGGTGTAGCGTGGCTTTGCTCTTGTGTCACCTGCAGCAATGATGCTGCCCAGTGCAGTGAGAATTCCTTGTCTGGGACTTAACCCTGGGGAACTGGGGCATTGTGCTTTCCTGTCAGCAAAGTGGGAGGAGAGGTGAAATCAAGCAAAAAGTGATGGTGCCTTCCAACCACTGGTTTTGGTCAACTGCCTATCCAGTGTGAGCCTGCAGCAGCTTCAGGCAGCCAACCAGCTGCAGTGGAGTCATTATCATTATTATTATTATTATTATTATTATTACTATTATTATAAAATATAACTTCAGTGCTGTAAAACAACATGTTCTTTGCTTCTGCTGAGCAGACACTGCTTGGGATGTAAGCAGAATGTTATGGGGCCTTTCCATTAAGTGATGAGTGAAACCAAAGGAAGAAATTATGCTTTGTACTAAAAATCCATTTAGCCATTAGATCACAGTATTGAAAGCATAAAGGAAGGGTTATTTTAGCTTTCAGCTGGCCAGAAAATGCTAGTTGGAAGACAACAGGAGGCTCCCTTTCACAATGTAAGAGGCCTTTCTTCCCTGGATGAAGGGAGTGTTTCTAGCTGTCGCATCATGCTGCTTCTGGGTGTTTTGTTCTTACTCTGCACTGAAATGCTCCTGTCAAAAGGTAGAAAACAAATCTAATTGCACATGACATAAATAAAGCCTTGCTGTACGTCAGCACAGTATTTTCTTGGAATAATTTTGATTTTACTGTTTTTGCTCTAAGCTAAAGCAGTTTCCTTGCAACAACCGAGTCCCACCCTTACAAAAAGCACAGGACTTTTAGGGAAAATTGCTATCATACCAATCACTGATAGCCTAAAGGATAAATAACCTGTCACAGGCCATGCTACAGTTCACATCTGGGGCTGACCTGCTCCAGCCCTGGTGCCAGACCTGAGCATGTGGGAATGCAGCGGCTGATATCCCTGTTGGAGTGCTGCTGCTGTTTGCACTGTTACAGCACAAGTGAAAAATGAGACATGCAGAGGTTAAAAGCAACCCTCAGAGCAGTGCACTGGGGTTTCAACCATGTTACCTGGCTGGGGATCCATGTGCTTTGCTGTCCCCAGCAGATCTCACTGCTCACTTTGTGCCTCAAGGATCCAAATTACCTGGCAGCCCCTGGGGCAGCACCTCTGCTGCTGCTGCCCCACAGCCCCCTGCCAGCAGCAACTCTCGACCTGTCCTTGAGCAGCACAGGCTTAAAGAGCAGCTCTTCAGCTGCCCTGGGGAATTAGGCTTGAGGAACGCTGTGGTTTTGGGGTGGAGAATCATCAATTTTTTTCTTACTTTTGCAAAGGACAATGGGTGTTTAGGATAGTTTTTCTCAGAGTCTTTGGCTCTGCACTTAGCATGAATTTCTGTCAAAGCCACCCACCTACGGAAATCTCTGATGCCAGAGTGTATTTAGGAGAGGATATTTAGTCTACAGGACAGAGCTGCTCAGTTTTAATCTAGAGGCAGAATGATTTAACTGAGGACTATTACATTTATTTTGGAATTGCAATACCTGACAGCAATTATGGACCCAGAGTAAGACTTCTAAACACATTCTTTCAGCAGTGTGAAAATATTTCCCAGTGTGTTTTTTAAATGTGCCATTCCTGAAGGCTGTGTTGGTTGGGTGAGGTTTTTTTCACTTGCTCATCTGGTAACAGAGCACTCACTGGATGCCTGGCTCATGAGCCTGCCCTTAAAAATCTGAGCACTGTTCGATGCCAGCATGAGGCTTTCAGCAGGCGCTGAGATGACTCACATCAGAGTCTTCTCTCAAGCTCTCTTAGTCACTAACATGGTTCCTGACATAAAGATCTTACATGTTAAGTGTTAAATACATACTGGAACACCAATTCTTGGTGTAAACTGCAACCAAGTATACCCAGCATATTGCACTGTCTGGAACCACCACCACATTCCTCCACTGAATGTGCTTTTGGTGGTTGGGAGATTTTTCTTTGTTTTTAAACATAGCACCTCCTTTTCTTCCTCCTACCTCTCTTCTATGGCCATGTGGTAGCTGCCAACATCAATAAGTTAATTTAAAGTCAGCCATTTAATTCAGAGAATTGTTTGCAAGATGAAGCTTTCATGGGAACGGAAGGATTCCCATGGAACTGAAAGAGAAAAACTTGGGGTCTGGCAGACTGATGATGTAGCTCCAGACAGGAATCTACTTGCTTGTTTGTTTGTTAGTTTTTAATAAAATCCCTCGCATGTATCAATAAGACAATAATCAGGCTTTGCAGCAAAATATTTCGATCTTTTTTTTTTTGGCCAGAATTTCATGTGCAGCTCCAGTGTCACAGAGCATCTGTGTGACCTGCTACCTCACAGTTGTCTGAAAAAGCTGGACATTGTCTGCATTTTGAAAGATTTCCAGATATTCCTCCAAGCTTGGTCTGTATGATTTTGCACTCTCTCAGTTTGTCCCAGCTGGCATCACAAAGTTTTCCCAGGGGCAGCAGGTAGCATGAAAGAAAGCTGAGCTCTGTCTGGTTGTGCTTGAACTCCACTTACCCCACAAAAATTCTAATCCACATTGGGTTTGCATAGCACCCCTCTTTTTAAAAGAATCTTTTACTTGTGAGTTCATTCACCTCATAGAAACTGCCCTGCAGAGCTGGGCACTGGCTTTTATCTGTCCTCCGAGCCCACCAGCAAAGCTCACAATCACTCCCAAAGCAAACACATTCCAATGTGAGTACCAGCAGATGGAATAGCAGGCTCTGTTGGCATGGATAAGGTTATTGCTTTAGAAAAAAATTGCAGGATTGGACCCCTGAGGAGTGAAAGTCAGCAGAAGACGGGGCTGACAGGATGTCATGTGCACTCTGCAATTCCACTGTGTCCACTACCCGCTCCATGGCCCGCTAACTTCTTGCCCTTGCTTTTATGAAACAATCTGTGTGTTTGCAGCTCAGAAATAGATTTTGTTTGAAATTTAAAAGCAGTTATGTCATGGCTGAAACAGCTGTTCAGCAACCACCCAAGCAAGCAGCAGTTCCCTGTGCAGCCTTTCCAGAGATGAGCTGGATTTGTGCATCTGTGTGTCCCAGAGGAGGAGCGTGAGGAAGCACAACCGGCTCCAGCAGTATTTCAGGGAATGTCTGTGGATGGGTTTAAGCTCCACAACAAGGCACTGCCTGAAAGCTGTTGCATAGTGCACATTGCCTGCCTGTCTTTCAAGGTGGGAAGAACTGGCACGTTTGACCTTTCCATGGATTTCAGAACATGGATTTAGCACAAGAATACATCCCTCAAACCTCTGCAGCTGTGCATGCAGGGAAACTCAGGGTGAGGTTTCTGCCATTTCCCCACAACTGCTGGCCCAGGGTTTGTGCCTTGCTGGTGTCAGCCATGGAATGAGCTGACAACTCCAGTGAAGAGAGCAGGACAGCATGGCCACCCACAGCCCTTCACACGACTCCCCAAAAAGCTCAGTGGCAGTGGCAGAGACCTCAGAGTAAAACAAGAGAGGTCTGCTACAGCTTATAGATCCCATCACAGCTCAGCCACCCAGTGGTGTCATGCCAGGCTTCCTTCTGAGAGGTACCTGGGCTGCCATTGCACCAGCCAGGCAGTCTTTTCAGTATCGGTAGCACATGTTAGCAGCACCTTGTAATTTCACCCAATTTGGTGCTCTAGGTATCACTTCAGAATTCTGTCATGGACGAAATCATGGGTAAAAGAGAGTACAACTTAGAGAAATGAAGGTGGAGATGGTGCCTCATTTCTCCCAGTAAAGAGAACAGAGGGCTGCAGAAAACTTAATCTTCAAATACTGGGTCTTGCTTATTAACCCAGTTTTTCAAAACATGTGGTGTGCATGCCACACAATGTGAACAACAGCATAAGTACATTCCTGTCAGCCTGCTTATGGCCATTTCTCATAATACCTCAGAACAGCACAGAAGACCACACTGAATACGAAGTTTCCATGATTTACCAATGGATTTCAGTGCTGTGATTATGGTTTAACCAAGGATTATTGCTTTGGTTCAGTACTTCAGCATCATCAACGTCATAATCAAATTATCACATTGAAATGATATTTTACTTCAGAGATTAAGTGCTTTCAAAGCAATGTTTGTTAAGACAGAGAACTGAGTTCAGGTCTTCAGCACTTATGAAGTAAGGGAGGACTGCAAGAAGTTTGATTTAGGTAGGACTCATACATTATTTTTAGTAACAGGCCTTATGAACACAGAATGAAGGAGTACTCAAAAAATCCTTGTGATAGAGTCCCATACAAAAGCATGGACCTCAAAATCTATTTTTGGACTAACCAAAGTCTAGTTCCTGGCCTCAAAACCAGGATGAAAAGGGGAATGATGCTGCTAGGAGAGAGGAGAGGTGCAAGTCAACAATGAAAATATAATATCAACTGTGTAAGCAATATTTTCATTTAGAGCAGAAATGTTGATTTTTTTTCCCCCCATTCATTGACATTTAAATATTTCTGCTGTTTATCAATGACAGATTTACTATTATTTAGGCTTTTAAAAAAATTGAAAATAGGTTGTTTCATGTTTTGTGGAATGAAATTACATTGTAACAAGAAGTCATTCCAAGGCAAAGTTAAAAGCTGCACAATTCTGTCTCATAGTGGACCATTTTGAGTTTATCTGAGATACAGATAGCTAGCTAGATATAAAAAATAGAAATGCCAGTCAAGGTCAGGGACATTTACTGAATGTCTCAGCATCACTCAGTCCTGCCATTTTGACCACAATATGTTATGCAGATGATGGTGGTGGGCTGCAAGTCTATGAAATGGTAATTTTTGAAATGGTCAAGCTCCAGGCTCATCTTGCAGTGGAAGTGTTTTAGGTGGGAATTACAGCTCATTTTGCGCCTTGTTCAATTCCCAGTTTGCCTGGCAAGTTCTTCCATAACACATGCCTGTCACGTCAGAGATGTTTTGTGTGGTCACAGCAAACAGCGGAGCTGCGTGAGCACTGAATATGAGTCAGTTGTTGAGTTTTGGTTTTGTTTTGATTTTTAAATGATTTTGAAGCCGGCTGCCCTTCATAGGAGACAAACTGAAACGCCTTTGCAAACATTACACATGTAACTGCATTCTCAGGGCAGAAACTGACTGGCACCAAGCACAAGAGGCTCTGTTAAAATAGCTGACAATTCATATAAGCTGGAAATATTTCTCTAAGGCCCGAGCCAGTCTGGGTGGCACCATTGAAGGAGGCAAGTTTGGGTGATGGCTTTCAGACAGTGCACGGTACTTGAACTGAATCTTACCTGCATGTTTTTGAAGACAGAAAATGAGGAGACAGTGGACTGCATGCATTAGCTTTATACTTTTTAGAGAATTTCATCTTGTGGCTGGAGAACACCCTAATCCTGCAACACTTGAGTGAATGTTGGGAGAGGAGCCAGGCATGATTGAACCACTTGACTGGTATTACACAGAAAGACCACTCCAGAGCTGAACTGTCAGGTCAGGCTTGTCTAAGAAAAGATTTTTAAGACATTTGTTTTTTGGTTCTAATCCTCTTTGTTATTCCTAAATTCTCTCTTTTGGGCAAATTTCACATAGTCTGCTTTTATGAAAACAGCTTCTTTAAACACTAAAAGAAAATGACGCCCTTTGGTGCTTTTAATTCACTGTCTTTGAGTAATTCATGCCAAAAAAAGGTGGCAGGGGAGCCCTTATAAAGCTTTATTAATTGAAATAAATGAGCCATGCTTCAGAGAACAGTGTGCCATAGAGGAAGGGCTGCCTTCTGAATCTTGCTCCTATAGATGTCCCTTGTGATTTCAGGCATTTCATAAAATCCACTGTCCACCTCATTTTCCCACCTTATTAAGAGGGGGCTGAGGCTGGTTTTTACCTGAAACCTCTGGGTGTTGTGAAGCCCAACTCAGTGCTTCAGAAGTACTTGGAGGATCTGGAATCTTATTTTGAAAACCATAGCAAGCGCTAGCCTTTCCCAGAGTAGTGTTTATGAGCATGCTTTCATTACTCCCTTAGCCTTTTCTTTTTCATTTGAGTCTGGAAAAATGTGTGGAAAATCATTTCATGGGGGCCTCTGGGAGAAATGAAGCTTCTTGCAGAGTTGAGCTCTAGGGGATCATGTAGTGGCAAAGTCAGCTCCCTGAATCCCCCAGGCAGAAATAGAAAACCCCACTGGCCTGAGGATGGACTTAAAGTCCCTATTGGCTTTAGGTTGGACCCAAACACTTGACTTTTTCCCAGGTCTTTAATTTGTTTGTTCAGTCTCAGATATAGGAGAAGGTGAGAAAGGCAGGGAGGCAAGTAAATGTATGCTCCCTTCCTCCTCTCCTTCTCCCCAAAAATCATTTCCATCCATCCGACTTCTTTCCAAGATACCAGATCATTTGCTTCTGTGACTAATCTCTGGGTGGGAGAGAAAATTATTTTGAAAGTTCAAGAGAAACATAAGCCTGCACATTTATGAGTGTTTTTCTCCTCTTCCCTGTCTCTGAATGACCAGAGTTTTATTATTCCTCTTGACCACATGCTGGGATAGGTACTTTCCTTTCAAGCAGAGCCTGCTCCTGGCAGCAGACGACAAAGGCTCCAAATCTGGGATACTCTTTTAATGTCTGAGTCTTCCATTAACACCAATACTTTAACCTTCCCCTCACCCCCACCCCCTCTTGGTGTTAATGCTTTTGGATAAAAATGGCCTGGGAAGGGTGAGGTTCCAAGGAAAGTGAGGTATTTTGAAGAGAAACCAACCAGGGCTCAGAATTTTACTCTCTTCACATGCATCATGATCTCACTTAATGTGTGTTTTTACAGGCCTGCTCAGCCACAGGAGGGATCCAGGTGCTGGTGTGTCACTACTAAACCCTCAGCAATGGGGATCCAAGCCTTAATTCCAGCCCCAGGCTCCACACAGGGAGAGTCCCTGGGGACTCAGCAGTAGCAGATCAGACTCGGTGCCACAAACAGGGTCAAGAACAAATGTTTGGCTCTTCATGAACTGCTTGGAGGAAAAGGCAGCAGCAGGACAAGGTTATTGTGTGGATTGGATCCTGCCCTCAGAGCCACAGTTGGGCCATGCACAGCCAGAGAACACAGCCAGCATTGTCCATCCTTCAACACACAACCACCATGTCTGCAGAGCACACCTTGTCTGAAATCATAGGTCTTCAAGAGGGTCTTTCTGGTTGAAATACAGTATCTCAGATTATATCTGTGTAAACTTTTGGTCTGGACTGTTGCTAAGTGAAAAACAATTCTTGGCAAATTCCTTGAAGTGCTTGCTTCCTACAGTTTGGATGAAGACAGTTTGTTCAAGAAAGATGGGTAGGTGTGAGTTTCTGTCTCTTCCCCTTCTGAGAATTGTTTTGGCCAGTGCAAAACTGAAGATGATAATGCTCCCCTTAAAAATGAGGTGAATGCTCAGGCTAACATGAGTGGGTGGAAAGGACTTCAAACAGGATGAATCTGGGGACAAGCCTGCTCTTGCCAAGACAAACAGCTGCAGAGATGTCTGGAAAGAAAAAGGGCCCTACTGCACTGCTGTTCAGATGATTCAGTCACACAGGGCTGGTTGAGGCTATGCATCCATCACGTTATAATTAAAACCAATGGCTTTCATATGAAGAAAGAAAAGGTACATCACACATCACACAAGAGGACTGGAGAACTGATATCATTAGGACAACAAACTTGTATTCCTTAGGACAACAGAGATACGGGATGAGTGCAAATCGAACCAGAAAGCTCTTGCTTTCCTTCTTACATCTGTCTTTCATTTGCTTTGCCTCTATCTGCCTGTTGTTGATGTTTTCTCACATTATCTTGGTCCCTTTGTTCAAATTGCATTTCATTCCAAGAAGGCAGGGAGCTCCAGGTGTGAATGAGGGCTGTGAGCATGAACTCACTGTCGCAGTTATTATTGTTATCATTCCTCTGAAAATCAGCCTGGTGGAGGTTTGGCTCTGTGTAATTTGTTCTGCTGTTTTAACCGTATCCTTGTTAAATGTGGAAAATGGAATGAAAATGGAATGAAAATGTGGAAAATGAAATGAAGTGCAGTGCTTTGCATGATGGTTTGCACCCAAAGGTTCAGCCTTAGTTAATGAAGTGCTGGCGTGCTGTGGAGCAAGATGTTTGAGATTGCAGGACCTACTGCTCAAATGAATCAGGTGTTCAGGGCTTGCTGCTCTTCTTTGCAATGGGAGAAACTGGATGTTAGAAAAGCTAACACAGAACTTGCAAGTTACAAATCTTTTTATTTTCAGACCCCAGTAATTGTATTCCCACCATCCAGCTATTTAGCAATCTAAACACATACTATTTTCCCCATTACTATTGTTTCCATTACTGGCAGTAGATTTGTGGATGTCTGGTTATTTTTGTCTTTGGATATCCCCTGTGTACATCTAACTGGGCACTGATCTTTTAATATATTTTTCAGTGGTTCCCTCTGCTCCAATTGAGCCCCTGGAGATGTTATGGAGTTCCTTTGTGTGTGTTGGATGAACACATCTCTGGGATGAGTCTGGAGCAGACAACTGCCATAACATTAAGCTGAACTGCAGCTTCCCCCCAGTCTGGCACGATGTGTTCAGTCCCTCCACAAATCAGGTGCAGCTCAGCCCTGATTCAGTGGGGATTAAGAGCACAAGCAATGGTATGTTTTACCTCAAATGTGCTGCCTCAAATACATTTGCCTGTCAGTCACATCATAGCCTCATTTCTGAAATGATGATGGCTACGTGAGCACAGTGTGCTGGAACTGTCCCTTGCCTAGCAATCTTTGAAAGTGTTCACATACGGTTGGAGGTCTCAAATATAATAATTTCTAGGAGTTTCATGAGAAAAAGCATCAGGAAATACAGAGCTATTAGTACCTCTGCTCAGGGAAAGGTAAGAAGCTCAATCATTAATAAATACTGACAAATCTGCAGTGACATGAAGGGGAGAGATGTGCTAAAAAAAAAAAAAAACCGAAACAAAAGCCTTCATTAGGCTTGTTGCTTACAGCAAAACATGCTTAAAAAAAATAAATATGAGACTTGCCCGAAGAGGAAGACACACAGGCATTTCATGCCTGAGTTCTCTGCTAGAAAATGACACCCCCCAGCCCCAAAGGCAAAACACCTCCTATTTTTCCACCATTTAAATGCTCATCAGAAAGAGAGAACCAACAACACTCTGCATTTTAATTGAAGCTTAAACTGGTTAAAATAAAAATAAATAAATGATTAAACAAACAAATCAAAAAATGTGGCAGCAGGCTGAAGATGGATACTTACGCAATGAGCTGCTCTGCAGAAGCCACTCCCATCTATAGCCTGGACCAAAGTAGGGTGTAGGACAGTGCTGCAAACTCAGGGATGCTCAGGACATCTACCTGTGGCCTATAGGCCTTTGGACATCCCTTACCTAATTCTGCACTTTGCAATAGACTGGCAAAAGGTGTTAGATACATTATAGGTACAGCCAGCAGCCTGCACTCCCAGTGGAAAATGCTCAAAGGACACAAGCTGAAATAATAGGAAATCACAGCAGACATGAAGAGCACACAGAGGCTTCATTTATCTAAATAATACCTCCTTCCAGCCACTCACCATGGAGAGCACTTGTGGGTGACACTCAGGCTGTTTGGGAACTGAGAAGCACTGATCCAAATAGGAGCTAGGCTGCTGGACACTAAGCCAGTCCACAAGAAACCCAATCTTCTGCCCTGAACTTTTCCCATCGCAGCTTCCCCTCTCCTTGGTGCAAATCTATAAACAGGAAAATCTCATGTTAGAGCAAAAAGCTGTAATTACAGTCTGGGAGCATGGAGAGAGGTCAAGGGAAGGAGAAGCTTTAGCAAACAGCACCACTGAGCCAGGACCTGGTGCTGCTGGCTGAAGGTTTGCATCCTTTTCAGACCTGTGGCTGAACAGGGCCCTTAAGAGCAAAAGGACTTGGCAGACTGGGACTGGCCAGGGCGAGGGCCAGCCCATGGCTGGACCACACAGATTCTCCAGATGGGCTGTGATTCCAAAGATAGGATGGCAAGTAGCTTTGGCTGTCTGGTTGGTATTTCAATAGATGAACTCCTTTTAACTTTGTTTTTCAAGAGTTTCCCTTCTATTTTGCAACAGGCCCTTCCTGTGCCATGTTTGGCTCATTCAAAACAGCTCCAGTGTTTCTGCCTCCCACTGCATTTCCTATGGTGGGTATTTCCAAACCAGCTTTGCTGGTGCAGTCCTCTCCAAATAGTGTGTTAAAAACCAAATGATTTAACACATAATTAAGAAGTAAACAATGATGTTGTGATCAGCAAGAAGTCTGCAGTGTCAGCTACAAGGCATAGTTTGGATGCAAGAAAAAGGAATATGCCAAGAAAAATGAGCAAACCTCTGTGTCTCTGTATCTTGATGTGGAGAGGCAGCTTCTGCTTCATCCCTGATGGAGACCCAATTCCATGGCTGTTTTTTTTTCTTTTTGTCAGCAGCAACAACGGCAGTTCAAAGGACACCAGTGGGAGAAAAGAGCTTCCTGAAGCCACCAGGAGTGGGTGTGGATGCTCCATCTGGGCTTTCCCACACACTCCAGCTGGTTTGTCTGGAAGGGCTCATTTCCTGGCTCTGCTGCCCCTTGCCCCACACGAGAGGTGGTTCTGGGTTTCCCAGGACCAGCACTTGAGGTCTAACACCAGTGACAGTAACTGGTGCTGCTGCTGTAGCTCCAAGGCTTGCAATGCTGTTTTACAGCCATAAGTAAATGGATTTAGCAGTGAGCAAAGAGAGTAGTTAAAAGGAAAGAGCTTGGTTCTGCTTTCTCCATGTTTCATCCCATGTTGGTGTTGGGCATAAAAGAAGCAGCATGCCTAAGCCCCACAAACAGAATGTTCCTTTTTTTTTTTCAGTGATTCCCTACTTTTTAATGCAACAGAAAGATTCAAGACACATGAGATTATTGTGCTATGGATTTATAATAACATTTTATTAATATATTATGCTACAAAAATATTTTGATAAAATAATATTAGAAAGCATCTTTTTATTACACTCTTCAAAACAGTTCACAAAAGCAGGAGACAGAACAGGAGAAAATATTTGAAATACTTTTGAATTGAAAACTGACAAATACACAATTTGAATTTCAGTGTGAGCATGAATCTGCAGGATGGTTAATCACTCCTGTAGAAGGAAAGTATTGACTACTTATTGCAAAGACCTCTCTGCCTTTAGCTAGATTAAGGTGCCTCCTGAAATGTTAGTCACAGGAAAGGCTGAATTTGAGTTGGGACAAAACACACACAACACACACACATGCACATAAATGTTCATACACCCACACACATTCACATAAATGTTCATACAGCCACACACACATATACACTCCCCTCTATGACCTCAAACTTCAGCAAATTATCTTTCTGCTTCAGTCAAGCTGAAACAAGCTTAAACTCAAGCTGAATTCTAGCACACTCCATGGAGCATTGATCACTTCAGAGATATGACAAGACCATATAATTTTTGAATATGATATAGAAATATGGTACTAAGCAAAGTTTGGAATGGTAACATTTATGCTGAGATAATAACTTTGGCACTTTGGTTTCTCTAACATAAATATATGATGGGAAATTCCTCCCTAACAGTGGTATATGGTAATGACTGAGTCATATCATTTGACTAATCAATGCACTAAACATAGATTAAGTTCCCCCTCTTTCCATCTCTCTCTCTCTCCACAACTGTATATTGAAGAACTTAGATAAATACACAAATCTGTACCTTGGGTGTTCCTAAATTACAGTGGAGCTTGGAGGAATGGGAAGGGAATTTCAACAAAGTAGATTTTTGACACCTGTACAAAGCATAGTTATCATAAGTCATGTTCATCATTTATTGCCAGAAGACACATTGCATTATTCAACAGCCCGAGGGATTGCAAAGAAACTACATCAGTCATAAAATATAAAATACCTTCTGTCCCAGCTTACTTACTGGTTCTCCAAGTGGCAGTGCATGTTAATAAAGTATCTGTAATTAAACATAAGCAAGAAAAGCGTTAAAACGAAGAAAGAGGGGAAGTTAGATCAGTTGCTGATGATATTTACTTCATCAGGGCAAGAACTTGGCGGACATTTAGCATGTATTAATAATGCTACAGTTACATTTGATGTGAATTGTGTTGGTGTCAGTTTTAGCTGAGCTGAAAAGATGAATCATGTGACCACTGAGCTTAGGGCTCATCCAAAGTTGTGTCCTGGACTGCCAGACACTGGGTGACTCCTGCTCGTGTTTCTCAGAGCTAAACAGAGTCAGCAGTGTATGCTATTATGGTATGAATATTTTTGTTAAATCTCCTGCTCTTGGAATCTTACTACATGGGAATCTGAGCTTCCCTTCAGAAGAAAGAACACAGTCGGTTTTTAGTTTTCTGAGAAGCCCTCAGAGGAAGCTGGTAGTCAGTGTTGCTTCCAGAGCATGTATCCAGCCTGGTGCACAATTTCTAAACTCATGGTGAATATAATCATGATCCATTGCAATGAGTGTGCATAGATCTGTGCTAACCACTATTACTGTTTTAATTAATACTGGGCTTCCATAGCTGATTAGTAAACAATCAATTTTGTCAAACACAGTGAGGTTTCATGACCTAATATTGCTCTGCATACATGTCATACATTGAAGAAAGTGACCCTAAGTGATACTGTAGGGTAAGACAAGAGAAAAAAAGAGATGTTTGGTTAGGGAGCTGTGCTGAAGCCATTCAAATGGGGCTCCTGGGCTAACACCTACAGGAACCTACTTAACCTTTTATTTATTAAAGTCCTCCCTTAACCAGAGAAAGCTCAGATAACCCAGTGAGCTGCTTCTAGGTGGAAAAAAATCAGGTGTGCAGACCCCAAATCCAGGGAACATCTTGTTTTTGACACCTGTGCTGCACAAATGTGGGGCACCAGCACAAGGGAAATTTGCTGAGTTCCAGTAGCATTCATTAATTTCCTGGAATCACAGACAAAATGCCAGGAAATGCAAAGATATTAAAACATTGATATCCAAGCTAGTTACATCCTGTGATAGGCAAACATACCACAGAATCTGAGCTCATGGATATTGAGTTTTGCTGTCCAGTGGAGGGACTCAGAAAACCTTGCTGGTGACAAGAGTGACTGTTCTGTGCAGCACAGTGACAGCTGCGAGTGTGGAGGGATTTGTGTGCTCTTAATATAAAAAAAAAAAAAAGCCCCAGAGGTTTATGGAGAAAGCCACAGGTTTGGAAACTACAGAACTGTAATTTCTAGTCTTGGTCCTGTTGATGGCTTTCCTTACAGTCTTGGACAAGTTGTTTCTGTTTTCTGCTCTTTTTTCTCTCCCATATCTTTACATGGTCTTGTCTATTTATACTGTAAATTTTCCAACACCTGGAATTATTCCTAGGATAGTACCACAGAATAATTTCTGGATTTGATCTGGTTACAACAAATAAAATTCAATGGGTTTTGGTTCGTTGGCTATTCACTTTTACTACATTACTTATCATCACCCTTAAGACTTGCCTACCTTATTTCCAGTTACATTCTTGTAAATAAGACATTATAATTCAGTTTTCATCTCTGCCTTGAACACATCAGGAGAATCAATAATCTTTTTAAAATGCATTAATGCATTGAATTTGAAGGTCTGTTAAACCATTATATTCAAATGAAGGCATTTCTAGAGTAATAGCTCAAATAAAACCAAAATGAAAGTTCTCAAAATATGTTTCCAATATCCATCTCTGTGCAATAAATATTATGCAAGGTGAATGGCTTCTGTCCAAAACTAACATCTCTAATCTTCTGCTAGCCAAAATACACAATATGAAAGTATGCATGGGCTCTGTTTGAATCTCACATTTGGGGCAAAGCTCAAAGTTTTCCATTCAGCCTTATCAACTGTTGCACTTGAAAAGAAAATATGGAGAAGCTTATAGCACTCTGTGCTGTACCCACTTAAATTGACCAGAAACCTACACAACCTGCTGTCAAAACTAGAGCAAAGGCTGGGGTCATGGTGTCCAGTAAGTGAAAAAGAAGTTCCTGTATTCTCCCTGCCCTTTGCAAGGCAATGGGCTGGGATGCATGATGGAGATGCTCAGTATTTCATCATGGTTTCAAATGAAACCGTGTGACTAATAACCTAGTTATTTTCTATTCTGCTTTCCTGAATTTACTGGTATAACAACAAGCAAACTGTGAATTATGAAGTCTCTCTCACTGCAGACACTTGCAGATTGCATGGAACCATCTGCAGCTCTGGAGCCTGGGCTGCAGGGCTGCAGGGAAAACTTACAGGGCTGTTTTCAGTCAGAATTTTATCAGTATTGTTATTATCATCATCATAATCATAATTATCTTTTTTCCAAGGTGAAGAAGCACTGCTTTTCCATAAAGAAAAGCTTGTATTGTATTTTTCTGTTAGAAACTTTTTTTTCTAAGATGTTTTCATGGCATAATTTGGGGTTTTGGTTCCTAGATGACTTAGAAAGAAAAACACCATTTCAACCAGAAGTAATTTTCTAAATTCTTGTATCCAAAGGGATTTCTCATCGTGTTTTGGTGGTGAAAAAAAATCGACATGCCTTTTTAAACATAATAATTTTTAAGATGGCATGAGGTTTTTTTCCCCCCACAGATGCTGTTCATCAGATTAATGAACAACAGTGAGTGCAAGCTATCATAACTTTTCCATCAAAGTCAGCATAAGTACAACAGTCTAAAAATTGAGGAATATTCTGTATGTCTCCATAATACTGTGGTTAGTTTGATTCCTGTGGTGTTGAGGAGATTTTGGACAAGTTATAATTATTTCAGCACAGAGATATCAGCTTTATCAGCTCATACTAGCAAGATAAAGAGGAATTTGTAGGTGTTTTTTGCCTCCAGGTTGTTCATGGGGATTAACACAACTTGTATAAAGAAGTTTTATAGATTAACAGGACACTACATCTTTATTCCCTATAGACAGGCCAAGCTCATTTATGCTGGAAAAGGTTGTAGGCTTGTGTTTATATAAAAATGAGACAGAGAAGAAAATAATTCCAGTAGGGTTATTCCAGACTTTGAAAGCAATTGTTTATTAAGAAAAAGGTGTCTTAATTTGCGTTATCTGATGAATTAATCCCAGGGCAAAGAGGGAAATTGGTAATTTCGAAAGAAGTTAAATAGTTTAGTTAAAGAAAACAGAGGAATATAGAGGATTATCTTGACTAATGACTTAGTCATATAAAAATAACTGGTATTTTAGTTTGTGGCAGCTAATGAGTTAAGAACACACCTATTTTTCTAATGGTCATAGGCCACAGATATCAGGATCTGCTTTACTCAGTGTAAACTATGCTAATGAGATAAAAAATAAAGAAGTTCAGCAGAAATGTACTTATTGGACAGTTGCTGTAAAAAGTAATGGTTAAAGAAACAAAGAAGGCATTCATTTGGTGTCAGTTCAGACATTTGCAGAATTGTCAGAAAACAAATATAGAAAATATTAATTTATCTGTTTCACCATCGCTACTGATTAATAGGGATGTTATTAACATATACAACAAGAAAAATAAGTTTACCAGTTGAATAAATACATTTTTTCTTTTTCTTTTTTTTTCTTTATATGAACATGTATATTTTACAAAACCCCATAGCACTATGGGAAATAAAGATCCTTCTACAAAAAGAAGATGTAAGTCAGTGTTACAATAAAGCTTTAGAGTTTCAAAATGTATTTGGGCAAAGAGACAAAATCAGCTAGAAGGCACTACTGAGTCACTGAGAAGGTCCAGCTTGTAACTGTTGTTGTCTTAAACTCCAATTTGTTCATAAATTATCTCTCTTCTCTACTCCAAGGGATTGCACACCATACTAACGTGGTCAGGAAGGCTGCAGTAGGTGCAGGAGGAAAGAAGCTATGGCCATGCAGAGAGGAAATGTTATTGATGGCCAGGAAGAGCTGGCTGGGGCTGAGCTCGTAGGCTGGGGCTGGGAGGGGCGGTCGGGACGCGATCTCTGATCCAGCTGGTTCGAAATCCAGATGGGAGGCTTGACTGTGATGTAGCCATTGGTTATCCTGATATAGGACGGCAACGTGGTGGTGCTAAAACAAAACACAAGAGAAGGAAATTAAGCAGGAGAACTCTTTTATCTACTCCATGAATTACAAGTTGCTGAACCTCAAAGACAATTACGATAATTACTATTACTATTATTTGCACGCATTGGACACCAGGGAGAGAGCCAGGGACTGATAAGTGTGATGATATGGAAACAGCTCTTGTC
Source organism: Climacteris rufus (assembly GCA_013398175.1). Classification (NCBI taxonomy): domain Eukaryota; kingdom Metazoa; phylum Chordata; class Aves; order Passeriformes; family Climacteridae; genus Climacteris; species Climacteris rufus. The sequence goes on along the minus strand of VZRZ01008463.1, from coordinate 265,138 downwards.
TAGGATGTCCCTCAGTTTCTGGCTGCTGCTAAAACACAGCCAAAGGAGGGATTTCTCTTAATATACCTGACTTACTGCACTCCATTTTTAAGCATCCATTATTGGCCAGCATCAGAGACTGTGCTAAATGTATCTTTGTGCTGACCCAGGATTACATCATTTTTATGTCTCTTCTTCCCACTAAAGGTCTCAAAATTTGCCATGTCTCAGTGACATGTCTTACCATGGACTGGATACTGAGTCCAGGAGATAACACAGAACACATCCTTCCCCTGTTCCACAAGCCTGAAGGAATTTCCCTGGATCCCCTTACACAACTGATAACCTTGAGCACAGGAGACCGTGCAGGTTCATTTCTTTCCTGGCCTTAAGCCATTTTGGATCAAATCACAATGCCAAAACCAGACTCAGTCAGTGCTAGGTTTCCCTGACTGGATTTGCCTCAATAGCAGTGTGATTGCTTATTGATTATAGCTTGAGTTAGCACTTTGATTTGAATTTGCAGGTTGGAATTCATCATGACTCCCATGACACTGGAGGTCAAAAAGGTCCATTTACAATTGATTTGGAAGTTTAAGTTGTAATCTCCATTTCATAAAATGCCCCCATTGCATCCATTACTGGATGATCCATAATCCACCAGTTGTCACAGAGCAGCACAACCGAGCATGCAAACTGCACAGGGTGGATTTTGGACTTAAACCCAAGGCATTCTGCTGAGGAGCAAGGAGAAAAAGGCAAGCTCCCCTGAAAAAAAGATGTGACACTAATATCTGCAGATTCTCTAAATCTTCCATAAGAAGGATTTGGAGGCACTGAAAATGACACTCAAATAATATTTTTATGGGGTTAGAAGCTATGCAGTCCTATAAATATTTATCTACGGTATCCAAGATCTTGACCTTGGAAGAGAAAGGTTGCATCTTGCATAATATCAGATAAGAGGAATAATAACTTACTTCAGATTCATGCACAGAAACAGAATTTAGAAGCACTGAAGGCTTTTGTTTTTTTCTGTCCTTCAATACCAGATTTTAGCTCAGATGCTTCAAATGTGCTGCATCAGTCACAAACTGAGATGAGAGCCCACCCTGAAGAGGGCACTGGTAAACACAAACAAGGGTCAACATCAAACCCCACGGACAATCCCTGCACATTACATTTCACCCTGAGTTTTGGGAGAAGTCACTTCATTTCTTCCCTCATCCTTTATACTGTCACCACAGCTTCTGGGTGGGATAGTTGTTCTGCAGCTAGAAGTGATCTTAACTAATGTGCAACGAATTAGAGTAAAAAGAAAAGGCAGTCTTGAATTAAAGACATAGAAATTGCTTCATGAGAGCAGATAATCCATCTAAGCAGTATTAGGACTTTGACACTGAGAAGCAGTGCTTGTTCCAGAGCAACAAATTGCTATGAACAGAGAATTCTGAAATCGAGGCTTGTCGGAGAAAGTTCTCTGAATTCCCACGGTGAGTGGTTGGCTTTTGCATTGAACTGATAAGACACACAACTTTAGAAATTCTGCTATATTGCATCAAAACTGCTGCAGTGACTGAATACAAAGAGTAATGTGAGAAACTAATGCTGTTAGTTTCAAATCTGCCCAGCAGGAATTATACTGGATTAGGCCCTGCGTGTCCAAGCTCCTGTGACATAAGTAACATCAAGTATGAGCAGCCTCCCCACAGTGAATACAAAGCACCATTGAAGCAAACTTCTGACAAAATGAGGTACTACACACTCTGGGTAATCCAGAAATGCAGTCATGCTTCAGTTTCTGATCCAGATCTCATTTGTCCTGCTGAGTGATGATGTGGTGCACAGATCTGGCAGCACTGATGGGGATCACAATTCTGGGGTTCTTCCCCTCTATCAGGTTTCCCTAAGAAAAGCATGGGTAGGTGCTTGTCCTTATCTTTTGATACTGATTGTCACTTTACAGAACTACAGAATTTTGCCCTAAATTAAATTATAAACTGTAAGGATGGTCTGGATTTCAATCTCAATTTTAAAAATCACCAATATGCTGTTCAGACTTCCAGCTTGCGTGTATCTTGCTCTTGAGACATTCTAGAGGCTTGATCCTCCAGTGAGATTAAAGTTTCCCTTGCACAAACTGTCTTTCTGCTCCTCAGGGATGTTCTGTGTACATGGGCTGGCCAGGGAACCCATAAAAGCATCACAAGCCCACTCATCAGCCAAATACATCTAAGTGATTCCTAAAGCAGTCTTAAATCATCATTTTATGTTTCTGTATGATATTTCTGTTTTCTAGTCAACTTCCCTAAGTGTTTTGGTTCGTTTTTTTGGGGGGTGTGGGGTTTTTTTGTTGTTAGCTGGTTGAATTTTGATTTTCTTTTCTCCCTTGTTGAAAGACCTGAGAATTTTTGACCACTTCTCCTCAGTTAATGAGGTTATTTTCTGTTTTCAAGACATTATACTGGCATAAAAGCATTCTTGTTACGATAAATACTGTTAGGTGGGGTTGTTTGTTTTCAAAGACTCCTTAAGTGCTTTACAAGAGAAGAACAGTGTGTTTCCATTAACATGTACAAAGCATTTGCTAATAGCAAATGAATTACAGTTTATGCATACAAAACATTTTCTTAATGTACTTTTAGCTGACTGCCAAGGTGGTTTAGAAATATTTGAAGAGAATTATCCCTTTTACCAAATGCTAGAAGCCCTTGTAAAAACCCTGGTCCCAGTTTGTAGCTAGGCTGTTCCTATAGTGAATGGGGAGAGAAACCTTTCCAGAAGCTGGTCCACCTCATTCCAGTGCCGGTCTCTAGGGGGCACTTACATTTCTTGGGGTCTTACACTTCCTAGGGGTGACACAGGGGCCCTGGACAGCCAGGTGAGATTATAACCTAATCTTAGAGGTGGCCCTGATGTCAGGAGATGACTTCTGCATACTCCCTCTGAGCACATTTGCACGTGCACGTAGCATCTCACTGACCCTTGGACATTCCCTAAGGATGAAGCAGCAGCAGAGTCCCCTGAACTCAACCAGAAACCTTCCTTAGGGAGGATTTGAGTGTTCCTGAAATGAACATAGAGAATAATAAAAATGAATCACAGATCTGTGGGATAATAATCTAAATTATTATCACGTCTTCTCTTGCCAGCCCAGGATATTCTGCATTTCAGTCTTTTGTGTCTGATAAAAGTATCTTTAATAAAACATTCCACATGATCTGTGGTTAACAGGCAACCACTGGCTCTGCTGTTCATACCTCTCTTTTTTGCTTCTGTGTATGGGATTGTTTTAAAAACTTGGAAGACTCCAGGTATGTTTTAGCCAAATGACCTGCGGTATCATATTCATGAGCTTGTACTTTTGATCAGATAATAGGGCAGTTTTTCAAATCAATGCATTACTCATACATTGTCTTACCATCATTAGAATGTGTAAAACTTTCCCCAAAAATGGGGCCTCAGGCACAGGCTTTGTGCACATACCCTACTGAATCCAATTACATGATTCAAGCTCTCTATGCTGGGGGTGTGCTGAAGCACCTTGATGATTTGGGAGCATTTTAAAGCTGAAAAATAAAATAAACACATATGCAACCCATTGAGGGAATTTCTGCTCTGGTTTGTCTTGTGAGGACTTTGCAAGGAGCTCACAAACTAATTTTTAGCATGACTTGGTTCATCCATATAAGCAGGGTTCATCTGGCCACATGGACACCACAGGAGAAGGACAGAAGTTAGGACCAGGAGAGTCTTTCTGGACCATCTGCCCCAGACACAGGAGCAAGATCTAAACCCCTCCTGACATTTATGTCTAATCCAGTCTCAAAAAAGCAACATTAGAAATTTCAGAGTCTGTCCAGACATTCATTCCAGCATTTCACAATTTCTGATACCCAGAATTACTGCCTAAAGTTTCACCAAATCTCCCTTGCTACCTATCTGACCTTGTAAGGTCATGACTTGCCCTGTCTCCATGGACAGGTTTATCCCTTTCCTCTGCTCAGCAGCCTTTCACATGCTTTGAAGATTTAACCATTTTCCACCTCAGCCTTCTATTTTTTAAACAAACAATTCCCTCTGCCTTTCTTTGCAAGTCCTCATGCGCTTTCCCTCCGTCCTTTCCTCTGCTCTGTCCTGGCTCTGCCCAGCTGATCCATATCTTCTCTGGAATGAGATGCCCAAAACTGGAAACAGTAGGCCTAGGTGAGACACCACCAGCCCTGTGCTTGGTGCAGTAGGTACCACTACCTCTGTATTTCCAAAGTGGACAGAAATCAGGCAATCTCCAATAAGACAGCATTTCCACTACTTTTTTTCCCCCAAAGGCCAAACCACCTTTAAGGTCCCAGTAGCTTTCTGAAGCTCATGGAAAACTGATGGTTCTCTGAAGGTAAAGGACCAACCCAATTATTGTGGTATTTCTGTGCATTTTTAATCTGCTGCCATGGTTTGGTTCCAACGTGGTTCTGTTCAGGGTGGAGGAAGTAACCCTTTCCAGCATAACTTACAAAGTGTTTGGGGATTTTTCTGGATCAAAGGAGCTATGTAAACACAAGACAACTATTTTTAATAAATGTAAGTAAATGTTGACTCAGTCAGCCTTTCTTACAATAGCATCTGATGAAAGAAGCTAGATTGAAACCTGAAAAATGCATGTTTCAATTGAAAACCTAAAAAGCCAGTAAAGTGAAAGAAATTTTTTGAGTAAATACAATAATGACTGTTTTGCATTTGTGATTTGATGTTAACCTTATGATGGCTAGGGGTTTTCTTAAGTGATATTAAGCATATGCTTCCTGTTTCTTTTCAAACAAAATTTGCCCTACTTTTTTTTCCTCTTTTTATTTAATGAACAGATGTGAAAAGACTGATCACATTATTTTTCTGGAGATCAGAAATAATGTTCTGCAAGTGAAGACAATTATTCTTGGAACTAACCAGGCCTATTTATGTCACCAAAATTTATTCATCAAGATTTGAAAAATACATCTGCTTAAAGTGCTGGGACCAACCTGCTGCAGTACATAAATGAGCTGGCTGGCAAGAAGTCTGACCACACATTTGAAAGAAAAGAATAGGTGCTTAACCAAGAGGAAAAAAAAAGAGTATGTTGGGGGGTAAAACATCGCAGTAGAAATATGTCACAAGGATTTAAATGTGAAAACCACCTAAAGGAAATGTGAAGTCCACATCTCCTGATGTTTTCATATTATTATTTCATGTATTTCTGGAAGGGATTCCTTAGATCAACATAGGCTCTGTTCTCCCCAAGTTTCATATATTTCTTTATCATTACCTTTCTTATGGACACTGTTCTTGCAGCCTGAAGGATAAATCCTGCAGGATGCTGAGTCTTGTGGTCCCAGATGAGCAGGACTGCAAGCACAGAAATGCTTCCAGCAAGGCTAGTATTCACATACCTACAAGTCAGCACATCCTAAAGCTTTTTGTGGGATCAAGGCCAAGGGGCTCATGCTTTCATAAGGTTCAGTTCATTAAAAAAAAAAAAATCCATAATCCAACCTGGATCTGATTAGGGAATCTAGTTTTGGTCCAGCGGAGGCCACTGTTAATTTGCAGTAGTGTAGTAAACTGCCTTAGCATGTCTGAATGAGTAAGCACTATCACACCCTGGTCTGGGGCCAGCAGAGAAGATCTGGGATGAGCCAAAGAAGAGCCTTCTCTCCACTATTTTCTCATTATCCCAGGGTTACTGGGAGCCCAGATCTCTGCCATGTCCCACAGTGCAAGCACCCACCCTCCCTGTGAGCAACACAGCCACGGCCACACGATCGACAGAGGGGACAGCAGGAACAGGGAGCGTTTCAACAGCCCTTTGCTGTCCATCTGAGCTCTCCTTCTGATGAGACTCAAATGGGAACCACCTTTCTACCTGAGAGGAATGTCACATTCTGATCCTGCCTTGTTTCAGTGCTCCAGCTCCTCTAGAGACTGGCAGTGAGCAATTCCCTTCCTTGAAGTGGGCACCTGGGAGCCCATTCTATCTCTGGAATTCAGGTCTCCTGAACCCCAGCCAAGCTCTGACCTCACTGCGGGCTCTGACCAGTAGGGATGTGTTCCTAAACTGTGTGGGGACAGCAGGATGGGGAAGAGGAAGACTGCTGACTCTGCAGTGCAAAAATCAACAGCTGGTGGGGACACAGCTCCCCTCTGCAGTCCCACAGCAGCTCCCCAGCAATGGGCACAGCAGGGCTGCAGCTGCTGTCCCTTCCAGGGGGTCTTGGCACTGGAGTCTGACACGAAGAAGGAGAAGGTGTCTCACTTGGATCAGGGGCTCCAGCAGGGCCATGATGGTGTAAGCAGGAGGAGGCTCTATGCCGAAATGCAGCTGAGATTCCTCTGGTGCATTTCTGGGCCCCTCTCAGGATGGGCTGTGGGCTGGAAGCCAAGAGATTCAGATTTTATCCCCAAGTCACCCACCGAGGAACCATCAAAACCTCGTTAAATCCCTTTACTCCTACGACTCCCCTGACTCTGAGTCAAGACCTTGCAGTGTTAGTGTGACACCACCAGCATTAACCCAACCTGACGTGTTTTGCAGGTTCTCACTCCGATTTGCAGGTCCCGATGGCCCAGGCCACCTGCAAAACATCTCAGTGATGACAAATTCAGCCCTGGAGAGACACTGACCTGCAGTGAGGCTGAGCAGGGGCATCCTAAAGACACAGGTGGGTCTGGTTGTTAAGGCGAAGTGTATCATCTGCTGTGGGGCCAGAGGAGGGGACAGGGATGGGAATGGATGGGGACAGTGGGGACTGCTGCATCTGAGACAAGAGGAGTTTGCTGTCACAGCAATGCAGCCTGAGGGCTGGGGAACACAGAAAAGCAAAGGTGGACAGGAGGATGCATCCAGAAGGCAGGGAAGGAGCAGGTGAGAAACCGAGCACAGCCCAAGGGCCCTTTTCTGAGCTGAACTTCCAGTTTGTGGGAAAGTTTCCTGCACCTCACGGTCAGATTTAGGTTTCCTCATCCCCAGAGGAGACTGTGTATAGCCCTTTTCAACAGCCCTCCCCCAAAGTCCTTTAGGAAAACCCTGTGAATACAAATCCTGCACCCACACCTGTGGCTGTGGCAGAATCAGGCCTGCTGCTCCTTTCCACACAACTGCAGAATGGTGTAAAAGCACAGAATGTTGTAAAAACCAACAACCTTTGAAGCACACCCTCTGAGTAATTACCCCATTCCCATTTAATGACTAAAAGATGTTATATTCCTCTCTGATTTGGCAACAACAAAGATTTTGACCTTATTAAAACCAGCCCATCAGGAAACTACATGTCATCCTTCAAAAAAAAAAAAAAAAAAAAAAAA